>CATKHJ010005776.1:0-62901 GCA_949750685.1 Vernicia montana | reverse complement strand
AAATTCATAATAAATTCATGGAGATTTATCTAAATCTTAAATTCAATAATAATATACAATTACACATTAAATTATACTTCAACCAATTTAATTCTAATATCATTTAATTAATTTACTTTCATAAAATTATTTTCAATTAATATATAAAATTCCTATTAACTTTAAATTCAATAACTTTAACTTCAATAATAAAAATAAAATCCTTACGATTAATAAACCATCCAATAAATTCATAGAATCTCATTAATAATTAAAACCATTAATTTAAACTTGAATACAATAATAATACAAGCAGAAATAATAATTTTCTAGGCATTAAACACCAACATAAAATCAATAACATAGCGTCATTGGCTTACCGGAGTTGAATTCTTGCAAACTAACTCCGAAATCGAGATACACGGGTGACGAACAGTATACTAGAATTTTGGGTTCACCGGCGGCACGTGGGGCCCACTCGCTGGTGATAGGCAGGCGACACGCCACCACCGACGGTGGCGGATGGAAGCGCCGTTCACACCATTAGATGCATCTCGACGTCAGAAGTCCAATGGTGATCTCCGTGTACCACCACTCGCCGCCGTTTGGCCGGATCGGGCCTCGAAAGTTTCGATAGTCGAAATCTTCTCTCTTCGATTCCGACGACGTCATGCATTCTCACCGGTCGGGGTAGGTACCAAAATGCTCCTGGGATTACAAGTTTCAAATCGGTACTAAGATTGCTCGAAATGGTGGCCGGAATCGATCGGAATGTCACCTGGAAGTTTCTGCCGGTGAGACGGGTCGGTGAAGCTTCATCTGGCGCGTTCTCCGTTCTCCGGTGACGTCTCACGGCGAGGCTGGTACCCCTGGAGTCGCCGGACGTCAGGCTATCCCATGGCATAGGCAGTGTCAACCACCGCCAATCGGAGAGGAGCAGATCGGATCCCAGCTTCGGTCTTCTCTCTCTCTCTCTCTCTCTCACTGCAATTGGTCCATTTCTTTGTTTAATTTTTGCTAACCGGATTTTTAATTTGCTTTCTTTTATATAATAATAATAATAATAATTTTAATTTCCTGAAATATTGATTGCACCAAATTTTTCGTTACTTAAAATATAAATACAACTAAATAATATACTTTCTAAAATAATAATGATAATTCAAATTCCCATCAAATGCAAATACAGTAAATTGAATTAAATAATTATATTTTCGTATGAAAATATTATTTTCAAAAATAATAAAAAATTCGGGTTATTACAATATATAAATTTATAAAGAATATTAGAAGTAATATTTATATATACATATTCTAAAAGTCATAAAATATATTAGGTTAAATGTGTTAATGAGTTAAACGCGTCGTTTTCGAGTTAACGAATCAATCCGTGACACGACACGATTATTTTCGTGTCACAATCGGATCGACACGAATACGATAATCCCTAATCCAAACCTGCTAATTTTGTGTTGGGTTCATGTCGTATTTGATATTGTTACCCTTAATGAAATTCATGTAAAAATATACATGAAGATAACAGAGAAATAACACGAATACGATAATCCCTAACCAAAACCTGTTAATTTTGTGTTAGGTTCATGTCGTATTTGATATTGTTACCCTTAATGAAATTCATGTAAAAATATACATGAAGATAACAGAGAAATAATGACAATTAAAAAAGGATAGTGTTATTTACAAAACAGAAATTGTTAGAACCATAACAAAAGTTATTAGTAATTTTTCAATTGATAAAATTATCTTTATAGTTGTTAATGCTATTGACTTACCTTTTATACTTTTATTAATTTTAATTATATTATTTTATTTTATATCAATTTTTCTATGTAAATTTTAAATAATATATTTATTTTTATAAATATATAATAATTATAATATAATATTTATTAATTTCATCATATTAATTAATAATAAATTATTAAAATTAGATTAAAAATCCAAAAATTAAAATTAAGTATTAAATAACATATCAAATTGAACACATTTTTTTTCTTAAAAAAATTACTATTTTATTTTTCTCTATATTTATTTTACTTATTTTTATTAAAAAAATATTTAATAATTTGTAAATTTTTGAAAAGTTGTAATTTTCTTATTTTATTTAATATTAGTGATTTTTTGCACATTAATATCTCTCATTTTAAAAAATATATATGGAAAGTAATATATTAAAAATGAAATAATCCAATTGCTAATTATTGAAAATATTTCAAAGATATATAAGATAATTTTAGCATATTAAATACAAGAATAATTTTGTCAATTAAAAAATTATTAACAAATTTTGCTATAACCTTAATAATTTATGCTGAGGTAATAACGCTATCCTTAAAAAAAACACAAAGGAATAATAAAATCAGATAAAATTAAAATTTATTGTTAGAGAATTTCATTATTATGAATATATATCAATAGAGAGGTTTTACACTTTGTACGATTTTGATGATATTTTTATTTAATTTATATTTTTAAAATTATTTTAATATATATAAATTATTATTATTATTATTTTGTAAATTTAATTTTTTGAGAAATTTTGAATACAATTATAATTAAAAAAAAGTAATTTAATTCACCATATAACTATATATAACATAATTGTTTATATATAATTTATTTTTAGCCAAAAAGAAGGGTGGCAACGTAAGCAAAACTTTACATAGACCATCCCATTATTATTATTACTATTTATTTTATTTTATTTTTTTTTTTGCCAAAGGACCATCCCATTATTAGAAAAAGCAAAAGCAAACTAGATTGTATTTTATTAATTGGCGATCCATTCCATGACTACAACTTTACTAAAATAATCAATATATAATTAATGTATTATATATTAATTAACTAGTGGTCAACAAGTAACTAATATTCATTGTTGGTCTCATCAACCGGCCAGTTCCTTTAATATTTCATATTTGTTACTATATATAGTAATATAGTACTCCCAAACACTTAAAAAGTATTTTAATTGATATACTCTCTATCTATACATATAATATAAAATACTTGCTCAAAATAATTTATACATATATTCAAACACTTAAAAGTATAAATTGAATGTTGATAAAATTTAAATTTTAGTATTAAACTTTTAAAGTGATCACTTTATTAAGGAACTTGCTTCAAAGCCATATGATTTTCTTGGTTTTCAATAAAAAAAAAATCCATTTAATTTTGAATAAAACATCATTGCTTTTAATGTTTGAATCAAATAACATTCTTATCTAAATTTTGATACACAGCAAATAAAATATGTAATATAGAAGAATTTGAAAACTACAATGACTATAAGGAATTTAAAATGTAAACAAAATTTTTATTTATTAAAAAATTAAAAAAAATAATCTAAATGATGTCTTAATCTAACAGTAAAATGAGATTATTTTAAGAAAAATATTAATATAATAATAAAGTGATAGTATTGATGCCCAAATCCATGATAAATTATATTTTTTAGTTTTAAATTAAAAATTTTTAAAAAATAAATATTAAAATTAAAAGAAATAACACAAGGGAGAGTTTTTAGAGGGAACTCAGGGAAAAAGACAAGAGAATCAAAACGCCTTTTAACAGTCTTTTTCTCTTCTTCTTCTTCTTTTTCTTCTCTATTATTGAAGTTGATGAGTTAAAGCTTTAATTCTTTCCCTTTCTCTGATATCTCCGCTTCTAAAACCTTTAAATCTCTCATTTTAACGTCTCTTTATATATATATATATATATATAATTCACAAATTCAAATAACAGTCACCGCCATTATCAATTCGCAATTTCAACTTTCTTTCTTCAATAAATTAAAATTAAAAAATCTTTTACTTTGCTCTTACAATGGCTTCTATCACATCCTCAATTCACTCTTCAATTTCCACTTCTCAATTTTCTTCACTCTACTTGTCCCCTAACAAAATCAAAATTTCACCAAATCATGTTTTACTCAAACCTCGATCACCGCTCTCCACAAACGCCACGCGCTTGGCTTTCTCGCCGTTGCCGGAGATTCCAAAATCTCACGTGGAAGTTCAGTTTTCCGGCCAGCCATTGAGTCTCGTCAGTTGGAGTCAACCGATTAAGCGACGAGGTTCCGTTGACTTTCCGGCAGTTAAGGCTGCAGCAGCTGATGCCGAGGGGTCAGACTCACTTTTTCTTTTATTTTTTTTTTATTATAATTTCCTGTTTGGCAGCTAATAAAGTGGAGGAAATTTCAAAGTGAATGTGTTTTATTTATTTCGCCCCTTCTTCTGACCTTGCTAGCTGCTGCTACTTTTAGATGAGATTGTTTTGGACTTAATTGATTTAGTTTTAGTGATAATCTATTTATTGATTGTGTTTGTAACTGTAGACAATTGGAGCCTGCAAAAAGTTTTGGTGAGAGATTTCCTGCACTGGTTACAGGTTTCTTCTTCTTTATGTGGTAAGCTCTCATAATATAAGTGTCAGTACATGATTTGTATTCATGAACTAGAAATCTTGATATAAGTAACATACTCTTTGAATGTTGTATAAGAATCTGATCGCTTGTTTCTGGTTTAAAGGTTATTGATTGATTTTTGTTGTTTATGTAGGTACGTCTTAAATGTCATCTTCAACATACTCAACAAGAAGGTCTATAATTATTTCCCGTATCCATAGTATGTGGTTCTTGCTAGATAATTTTGCTCTTTTAACTCATCCTTGTATTTCATGTCATACTGCATAATGTATGCCACATTGCACCTCACTGTTTGTTATCTTTAACAAGCACAAGACTGTGGCTTTTAAAATTTATTATGTCTTTTACAATTTGAAAATTGTTATGCCTTTTGCAGTTTTGTCTCAGTCATACACCTCCTAGTTGGAGTTGTGTATTGTCTTGTTTCATGGGCTGTTGGTCTACCAAAACGTGCAGTAAGTTACAGTTGCTTCACTTGCTATCTTTTTCTCTACAAGGTTCAGTAAGGCTTGACTAACGAGATGATTTCCCCTCTAACTAGCCAATTGACAGGGACCTCCTGGTACTTTTGACCCCAGTTGCATTCTGTCATGCCCTCGGACATGTTATGTCTAATGTATCATTTGCAGCTGTTGCTGTATCTTTTACACACACCATCAAAGGTAATGATAATCTGAATGATTTAACTTGTGAAACAAGCTCTGTGCTAAATTGTGATTTTTGCATATCAATAGGGCCATCCAGTTTTGATTGGTAGTTACATGTGAACATGTGCAAGCACACGCAAATAAGTACACGCTTCATGTGTCCTCAATGCTTAGAACACTTGGATGTCCATGACCCAGGGTTGTTGATATTAGTTGTTTCTTCATAGCAGAAATTGGTTTTCGTACATTTCACTGAAGTGAAAATCAAATATGCTTGTTAGCTTCCAGGGGGGAGAACGGATTATATGGATAATCTAAGGTGTATATTACACTTAGCATTTGTACTTACTAATTCCCTTTCAAATGCATTACTGGATAAGTTTCTATTGATGGATGTTTGGACATTTACAAATTGATACTGCTATAAACTTCTTAGTGATTTGAGTATGTTTAGGTGATTAGAACATTTACTATTTTGTCTTGCTTTTTTTCATTATTATTTATCTATGGTAATCAAAACGTTTTTTTTCATGAATTTCTTGGATCAGCAGGTTAATGCATTAGTAAAGTTGAGAGAGAATTATAGTCTTGATGATTCTAGCTCTTAAACTATTTTCCTGTTATTTTACCAGCTCTAGAGCCATTCTTCAATGCTGCTGCTTCTCAATTTGTGCTGGGCCACCAAATTCCCTTGTCCCTATGGCTGTCATTGGCTCCAGTAGTTATTGGTAATTCAGAGGACTATAATATGTTCTGCTTACTAGCTTCATTCATTTCTGTTTATTCCAAGGAAATAACATCCTATTTTTCAAACCTGAAATATACAATAACTCTATGGCATCTACAGCAGTTAGTCAATTCTCATCTGGATACAGTATGAAATCCTCTTGTATACCCTATTGGCTGAGATTTTTTGACTTCTCTGTTAGGTGTGTCAATGGCATCATTGACTGAGCTTTCCTTCAATTGGACTGGGTTCGTTAGTGCAATGATTTCAAACATAGCATTTACCTACAGAAGTATCTATTCTAAAAAGGCAATGGTAAGTTTGTTTGGGGAGTGGTATCGCTTATCCTGTTCATTTTTATAATTTATTGAGGTGGATATTATAACTTCATTTAATGAAGAGATCCTTTGATTATGGTTATCCTTACGTCAGGACATGATGCATTGGATTTGTACTGCAAGGCATTCAACACAACGAAATCAACTATAAAACCAACAGATATAACATGTGGAATATTTTTAAAATTAATAGATTGAAAATAAAGATTTTATGGGCTCCTGGATTGTACTTATTTAAGCCATTTATCTTTGGACTATCAAGTTTGTAGTAGGATGTATTTTTGCACTAGATTTTCCATATTTGTTAACTTCCATCCAAATTTAACAGACTGGCATGGACAGCACAAATGTGTATGCTTACATTTCAATAATTGCGCTGTTATTTTGCGTCCCTCCAGCCGTACTAGTAAGTATGCTTATCTCAGAAACCAATGGAAATTTGACATCTTTATTGCTTTGTTTTTCTTGTTAATGTTTGATTGTTGGTTCATCTGAGTGTGTTTTCAGATTGAGGGCCCCCAGCTGATGCAATATGGTTTCAGAGATGCAATTGCCAAAGTGGGATTAGTCAAATTTGTGTCCGACTTGTTCTGGATTGGAATGTTTTATCATCTGTATAACCAGGTATCTCATATTTATGAAACTTAGTATTTCAAATATCTCATTCTCAACTTCTGGTTTCTGAAAAACTAACCTCAGTCTATGTCTACCGCTAAACTATTTTATGTATTGTTATATTTCCATATGTCATCTGTTTCCTGCATTCTTTTTATCAACTCCTTTACATCTGAGGTTCAGTAATGTAACTTAAGAAGTTGCTATATCAGCTAAGAGAATATCCTTGCGTGAAAAGTACCACTGACAAGAGAGAAGTCAATATTATCTAAGATATTATGCTAATGAATGACACTTTTTCTGTTGGCACCTGATTGGTACACCATGTGGATCCAAACTATGTATTGAATTTGCAAATTATGAATTCCTTGTGTCCTTTGCTTCTTTTAGTATACATAACTCAATAGTGCTTCCCCCACCCCTCTCTTTAATTTATACTCGATGAGATTGAATCTCTAAATTTCAGGTGGCTACAAATACATTGGAACGAGTTGCACCCCTTACACATGCAGTTGGAAATGTGTTGAAGCGAGTTTTTGTCATTGGGTTCTCCATTGTTGTATTCGGTAACTACTCCTCATCTCTCAAATAACTTGCTTACAAAAATGAATAAGCATGCTTATGGTGTGGAAACATGTTTAATTTGGAGCTTAGATTAACTGAGGTGGTTCTGTATGTTGGCCTAACTGTTGCTTGATCCAAGCTTTCTCACCATTAAAATGTTGACCTAAAATGTATTGCAGCACTCAGAATAGAATTTGACCAACCACCCCAATTCCACTCGAAGTGAAGGAACCATGCTATCTTAGACCTACCTGAATGTTATTTATAGGAAGTCTGGACTTGACTGGAGGCCATTACCATTGGACTTGATGGCAGATTCCCCACAATTCTAGTAACCATGTTTTTGTATCTTAATGATGATTGCATAACTTGCAGGTAATCGAATCTCCACTCAAACTGGGATTGGTACAGCAATAGCCATCGCAGGTGTTGCCATCTACTCTCTCATAAAGGCTAACATGGAAGAGCAAAAACGAGTAAGATATTTTAAGCCATCAGTCTATGTATTTTGTGCTTTCTCCATTTTCTATGTGCCTTCAGAGATTCTTATTTTAGTCGTCCATGGATAAGTTTCTAGAGCAGTGATTTAAGCAATGTGTATCATAGTTTTCAGTATTGTCTTCCATATTTGTCTTTAAGTCGTCGTGTATGATAAAAGTGTCTAGTTATCTACTGCACATGATCAAAGGGTTGTCATTTTTTTGCTCCCATGAGCAATGATTTTATGCACTGGTGGTTAAAATAAAACGGTAAAAAATATGTAGTGATGCCTGTAAGGTGTAAGCCCTCTGTTTTTGTTCAAGGGAACAAGAGGAAATCGAAAGCCTGAAACCCTCTAGCATAGCATCTACATTACGGATAAGTATGACAACTAGAATTTACTCGACCCTGACCAAGTGGCTCCTGATTTACAAATAAACATCAGAGGCTCTGCCATGCTACAAATACCAAATTTGAATCCTTATTTTTTCTTATTCGTTTTAGAGCTAGATAATTTGATACTCTACTCATCAATTTTCTTTATCATTTCAGAAGGCTGCTGTAGCTCCTGCATCATAAGGAAATACTGTTTGGATTTATTGACAATGCATCATAAGGAAATATCTTAGGATGGAATATCGAATGATCCAATAGAAAGGGAAGAAAGTTTTGCACAGAGGATTGCTATAAGCTATTTGGAATTCTTGGAAGAATAATTAAAGATCTACTTTCAAAGATGACCATAAAATGTTATTATGGTGATATTTACATTTTTCCTATTTAGAATTGTAGCATCAAAAAGGCATAATGTAGACATTTCTTTTGAATTAATACTCTCCCTCTTCGTCCTTAATTTTTATCAGCTTGAACAAGAATTACAGTGGAGAACCAGCATTGCTAGTTCCAATAGTAACGAATTTAGCATATGCTAGACCAGTGACCAGTGCAAGTTAGTCTATTCCCAGAGCTCTTGCATAACGCATTTAAACCCTTAAACAAAAACATACTTGATAATTTGAATCTTTAGCCGAGTGATCTTTGTAAATTGGCTTTAGCCCTTTTAGGCATAATGACATACTGCTTCCTAGTATTTTCTTTTTTAAAGTAGTAAAATTTTTATTTATTCTGAGTGTAATGTATAAATATTATTTAAAAAATTGATCATTAAAAAGAGGATAAATTAATTTAAAACTCTTGAAATTTGATATAATTAACACTTTAATCTTACTATTTCAAAATTAATATTTTGTCCTTGTGATTTATTAACTACTAACAATTTAATACTCATTTATGAAATTATGAATTTTTTTACTACAACTTAGTCATTAATATTTAATTTTAATTAAAATAAAGTTGTTAAGGATTAAAAAATTTGTAAATCAGATCACTGATAGATCCGGTTTACATGGTAAACCCATTATTATATAAAACCGGCGAAAACTTTCTGAATCGGCCGGATAACAGGTGAACCGGTCAATCCGGTCACTGTTCAAACCAGTTTAAAAATCATAGCCAAGGACTTTTTCTAAGGAAACAAACAGAGTAGAAAAAGAAAAGGAAAAAAGGGGTAAACTAACATGCCAGTGCTACAGTAATAGTAGAGCTTGAAGAAGATGAGGAAGAGACAGAGACAGAGACAGAGACAGAGAACGGGAGATGGAGAAGAGGAAGAGACACAGAGGAGAGGAAAAATGTATAGGGGGACAAAAAGCTGGTGGGATTTGGCAACTTGGGCATTATTATTATTAAAAAAACAAGGAAGTGGAGAGAGAGAATAATGTAAACTGTGCATATACTGCTTTCTTTAATAAATAACATGTACCAATTTTTCTTTGGCAAAAAAAAAAAAAAAAAACATCTACCAATTTTTTTTTAAAAATAATTAAATCCAATAAATTTAATATATATTAAATCTATGAAATTAATAATACCATTAATTATATATATATATATATATATATATATATATATATATATACAATATAACATATTGATTATCAAAAAAAAAAAAAAAATACGAGCAGTCTCGAAAACCAAATAGGTATATATATGAAAATTTGAGTCCCGGATGTTCGAGCAAGATTTGGATTTCATTACACCCTAAGAATACTAAGGCATTTTCATTAAATTATGATCCTATCTAGAACTTAAAATTCTAAAAAAAAAAAAAAAATACATAAACTAATAATCAACAAAAAGTACGACTCCTCGAAAACTAAAAGGATATATACCTATGAAAATTTGAGTCTTGGGAGTCCGAGCGAGATTTAAATTTTTTTGCATTTCAGGAATGCTAAGGCATTGAAATTGAATCGTGATCATAGATAAAACTTAAAATTTTTAAAATAATGTATAAACTGAACAAAAAGTACAACGGGTAATGCCAATTCTCTTATGCTTAATGACAATTTATGCCCCTGAAAATGACACCAACCTTGTTTAACTCTAGTTGTACTCCGTGGATCACTGAGTAAGCTTTCCAACGGTATCTTGCGGCTAGCATAACACTATCCGGATCTTCGATTTCGACCTTCTGAAGGCAGGGTGTGTCGCCGGACAGGCAACGGTAAGGATTCGTCGAAAAATTCCAACGGCTGCTAAACCTTATTCCGGATGAGTTATGAGACGTACGAGATACCTACAAAAAGCTTATTTAGAGAGCTAAACAAACGCCCAATTTTTTTGGGGAGTTTTGGTTCTTATTCTATTAAAAAATTTGGAATATACAAAAAATACGATCCGCTAAATCCAGCTGTTATATGCTTTATGACTAGTTTTGTCCCTAAAAAAGACCCCAATCAGATTTTATCAAGTTCAAACATCGTAGTTCATTGAGTAATCTTTCCAACGGTATCTTACAGCTTCTGCAACTCTTCCCAGATCTTCATTTTGGACCTTTTGAAGGTAAGGTGTCGCCGAACACACAGCAGCAAGGATGCATCGAGAGCGTGCTAGAATTTTCGGAGGATGCCAAATCTTATCTGGGAAGAGTTATGAGATGCGCCAGATATCTACGAAAAGTTCATTCAGAGAGTTGAACAGCCACAATATTTGCAAGGCATTTTGTTCACATTTTCTGTCTAAAATTTGCAAAATATAGAAAATATAAATAAATACAGACATGTGATGTTGATTATCCTTTACTTAACGTCTATTTTTGCCCTTGAAAATTATGCAACCCGGGTTGTTCACTATAAAACACTGAGTAAGCTTTTCAACAGTATCTTGCGGCTTCTGCAACTCCTCTCAAATCTTCATTTTGGACCTTCTGAAGGTAAGGTGTCGCCAAACACACACAAAAAAAGGTGCGTCGAGAGCGAGCTAGAATTTTCGAAGGCTGCAAAACCTTATCCATAAGAAGTTGTGAGATGTGTGAGATACCTACAAAAATCTCATTCAAAGACCTAAACAACTGCATAGTTTTTGGGGCGTTTTGGTTCTGATTCTATTCGTTTTGATTCCTATTTTGTTGAGAAAAAAGGAAAATACAAAAAGTATTAATCGATAGCTCCAATTGTTATATATTTTACGTTTAATTTTTTCCTTGAAAATGAGCTCAACCTAGTCCTAGCAAATCACTACGCCATAGTTCGTTGAGTAAGCATTCTAACGGTATCTTGCGGCTTCCGGAACTCCACTCGAATCTTCATTTTGGACCTTCAGAAGGTAAGGTACCGCCGATCATGCATCGGCAAGGGTGTGTCGAGAGCATGCCAGAATTTTTGGAGGCTACTAAACCTTATCAAGTAGGAGTTATGAGACTGCGAGACACCCACGGAAAGCTCATTCAGAGAACTAAACAACCTCCAAATTTTCGAGGCATTTAGTTTTTATTCTCCTTCCAAAATTTTCAAAATACAAAAATACTGATAAATGCATATAGGTAACGCCAATTTTCCTCTGCTTAACTGCTATTTTTACCCATGAAAATGATGCAACCCGGAGTGGATGCTGTAGAGAACTGAGTAAACCTTCCAATGGTATCCTGCAGCTCTAGTAACGCCACCCGAATCTTCAATTTTGGCCATCTGAAGGTCATGTGTGTCGTCGAACAGGCAGCAACGAGGATTCGTCAGAATTTCCAACGGGCGCTTGACCTTATCTTGGAAGAGTTATGAGACGCACGACATAACTACGGAAAGCTTATTCAAAGAGCTGAACAACCCCTTATGTTATGATCGTTAGACCTTAAAAATTTTAAAAATAATGCATAAGATGACATCTATAAAAGTGCAAATCTAGATAACCAAAAGGTATACCTATGAAAATTTGCCTCCTTGGCCAAGCAAAATTCAAGCTTCTTAGCATCTCGGGGATGCTAGGGCATAGTAGCTAAACCGTGATCCTAGTTAGAACATAAAATTTTTTAAAATAATGGATAAGTTGATCATCAACAAAAAGTAAACCGAGTCCAGAAAACCAAAGGGGCATACCAATGAAAATTTGGGTCTCGGGAGTCAGAGTGAGATTCAGGTTTCTTTGCATCATAGGGACTCTAAAACATTGTAATTACACAGTGATCCAAGCTACATCATAAAAATCTTCAAAAAAATGCATAAACGGATCATCAACGAAAAGTACGACGAGTCTCGAAACGAAAGGGATATATCTATGAAAATTTGGGTCAGCAGGTCCGAGCGAGATTTGAGTTTCTTTGCAGTCCAGGGATAGTAAGGCATTGTAGTAAAACCGTGATGCTAGCTAGATCTAAAAAATTTCAAAAAAACATGCATAAAGTAGTAATAAACAAAATGTACAACGAATCTCGAAAACCAAAGGGGTTTACCTACGAAAATTTTGGTCCTGAGGGTCCGAGCGAGATTTGGATTTCTTTGCATTCTAGGGATGCTAAGGCATTGAAATTAAGAGTGATCCTATATAGAACTTAAAAACTTTCAAAATAATACATCAACTGATCATCAACAAAAAGTATAACGACCAACGGCAGACAAGTAACGTTAGTTATCCTCTGCTTAACAGCAAGTTTTGCCCCTAAAAACGAAGCCAACCAGATTTAAAGCTAGTTGTATATTGTGGATCACTAAGTAAGCATTCCAAATGAATCTTGTGGCTTTCATAACTCCACCCTAATTTTTAATTTTAGTCTTTCGAACGTAAGGTGTATGCCAGACAGGCACAGGCGAGGATTTTTTGAAATTTCTAGCAGCTGCTAGAACTTATCCAGGATGAGTTATGAGACATACAAGATCCCTGCAGAAAGTTAATTCAGAGAGCTAAACAATCATTGAGTTTTTGTTGCGTTTTGATTCTTATTTTTTTTGGGAAAAATGGAAAATACAAAAAGTATTAACCAATAACTCTAACTATTCTCTGCTTTATGTCTGATTTTTTCCTTGAAAACGAGCTCAACTGGGTCCTACCAAATCATTATGCCATAGTTCGTTGAGTAAGCTTGCTAACGGTATCTTGCGGCTTCCATAATTCCACCAGGATCTTCATTTTGGACCTTCAGAAGGTAAGGTGCCGCCGATCATCCATCGACAAGGGTGTGTTGAGAGCGTGCCAAAATTTTTGGAGGTTGCTAAACCTCATCAAGGAGGAGTTATGAGACTGCGAGACACCCACAGAAAGCTCATTCAGAGAGATAAACAACCGCCAGATTTTCAAGGCATTTCGTTTTCATTATCCTTCCAAAATTTTCAAAATATAAAAAATACTGATAAATGCATACAGGTAACGCCAAATTTCCTCTACTAAACTGCTATTTTTTCCCTTGAAAATGATGCAACCCAGGGTGGATATTGTAGAGAACTGAGTAAGCTTTCCAATGGTATCCTGCAGCTCCAGTAACGCCAGCCGGATCTTCAATTTTGCCTATCTGAAGGTCATGTGTGTCGTCGAACAGGCAGCAACGAGGATTCGTCGGAAATTTCCAACGGCCGATTGACCTTATCCTGGAAGAGTTATGAGACACACGATATAACTACGGAAAACTTATTCAAAGAGCTGAACAACCCCTTATGTTATGATTTAACACCTTAAAAATTTTAAAAATAATGCATAAGATGACATCTATAAAAGTGCAACTCTCGATAACCGAAAGGTATACCTATGAAAATTTTCCTCCTTGGCCAAGCAAAATTCAAGCTTCTTAGCATCTTCGAGATGCTAGGGCATTGTAGCTAAACTGTGATCCTAACTAGAATTTAAAAATTTTCAAAATAATGGATAAGTTGGTCATCAACAAAAAGTAAACCGAGTCTAGAAAACCAAAGGGGCATACCAATGAAAATTTGGGTCTCGGGAGTCAGAGTGAGATTTAGGTTTCTTTGCATCATAGGGACTTTAAAGCATTATAATTAAATAGTGATCCAAGCTACATCACAAAAATCTTTAAAATAATGCTTAAACGGATCATCAACGTAAAGTAAGATGAGTCTCAAAACCAAAGGGGTATACCAATGAAAATTTGGGTCAGCAGTTCCAAGCGAGATTTGAGTTTCTTTGCAGTCCAGGGATAGTAAGGCATTGTAGTAAAACCGTGATGCTAGCTAGAGCTAAAAAATTTCAAAAAAAATGCATAAAGCAGTAATAAACAAAATGTACGACGAATCTCGAAAACCAAAGGGGTTTACCTACGAAAATTTTGGTCCTGAGGGTCCGAGCGAGATTTGGATTTCTTTGCATTCTAGGGATGCTAAGGCATTGAAATTAAGGAATGATCCTATATAGAACTTAAAAACTTTCAAAATAATACATCAACTGATCATCAACAAAAAGTATAATGAGTAACGGCAGACAAGTAACGCTAGTTATCCTCTGTTTAACAACAAGTTTTGCCCCCTGAAAACGAAGCCAACCAAATTTAAATCTAACTGTATTTGTGGATCACTGAGTAAGCTTTCCAACAGAATCTTATGGCATTCGTAACTCCATCCGAATTTTTAATTTCGGTCTTTCGAATGTAAGGTGTGCGCCGGATAGGCATAGGCGAGGATTTATTGAAATTTCCAGCAGCTGCTAGAACTTATCCAGGATGAGTTTTGAGACAAGATCCCTACGAAAAGCTAATTCAGAAAGCTAAACAATCGCTGAGTTTTTGTTGCGTTTTGATTCTTATTTTTTTTTTTGGAAAAATGGAAAATACATAAAGTATTAACCAATAGCTCTAACTATTCTCTGCTTTACGTCTGATTTTTTCCTTGAAAACGAGCTCAACTGGGTCCTACCAAATCACTATGCCATAGTTCATTGAGTAAGATTTCTAACGGTATCTTGCGGCTTCCGTAACTCCACCGGGATCTTCATTTTGGACCTTCTGAAGGTAAGGTGCCGCCGATTATGCATCGGCAAGGGTGTGTCAAGAGTGTGCCAGAATTTTTGGAGGCTGCTAAACCTTATCAGGGAGGAGTTATGAGACTGCGAGACACCCACAGAAAGCTCATTTAGAGAGCTAAACAACCTCCAGATTTTCGAGGCATTTCATTTTTGTTCTCCTTCCAAAATTTTCAAAATACAAAAAATACTGATAAATGCATACAAGTAACGCCAATTTTCCTCTCCTTAATTTCTATTTTTGCCCCTGAAAATGATGCAACTTGGGGTGGATGTTGTAGAGAACTAAGTAATCTTTCCAATGGTATCCTGCGACTCCAGTAATGCCAGTCGGATCTTCAATTTTGGCCATCTAAAGCTTTGAACATATAGTTTGAACATTTTATTGCTCATTTACTTATGATAGTTTGAACATACTTTAGTATTTCACCCAATGCTTCTTTTATACAACTCGAATTGATGCAATGATTTTTGCATATGAAACTAGACTTCCAGAACTACAAATCTGAAGAAGGAAATGTTCAAAATTCTTTAGTAAAATTAACACCACTAATTTAAATTGACATCATATGTTGTGACTCAGTCTGACAGCTTAAGCATAATTCAATCAAAAATTCAAAACTTCATTTTCCAAACTCCAAAAATTATACCAATTTTTGTTCCCGAAACTAAACTGATATAGCTATCCATCCATATATAGATTTCATTCATAAACTCTCCCAAGTAGTACAGTTTATTTTTCAAATTTCAGTCAACAGTTTTGCTTCCATGGAAATCATCCTTCTTCACATGAGTTTCTTGGTTTCATATGCTCTTTTCATTTCCCTCATATGTTCTATAGCTCTTCCCATATTTATTGCTTTATAATTTCATCTTGATCTTCATATTTAATTTTTTTTATTTCATTGCATTAATGACAATCAAACATTACCTACTAACACCAACAACACTAAACAAACTTATTAGTAGTAATAATATTTTGCATCATCAAAATTACATATGAAACCTTGAGGTCAACATTCTCCCCCTTTTTGATGATGAAAAAACATTGATTCAATGATCAAAATAATTCTCCCACTTTTTGGAATCAATCAAAAAGGCAAAGCAACAAATAAACAATCAAGTAGTTTCTCCCCCTTTTTGTCAAGAAGCAATATATGATGAACAATATATTTAGCTCCCCCTTGATATATGTAAAAAGGTAAAAATAATAGGCAATGATCCAATAAGTTTTCAAAATAATCTTAAAAACTCTCCTTAAATTTATGCAAACTTTAATACCATTTGCATTTCCCCCATTGATATGTACAAATGATCAAACTTTATCAAGGCAACCATATCATATTCTCCTCTTTATTGACAAATTGAAACAAATAAATATCAAAAATCAAATATCATTCATTATCATTATCAAACATTGGCAATAAATATGAATTGAACTTAAAATGATAGAAATTTAATTCAAATTTTATTATTTAGCTCTCAATCACAATTCATGTACATATTCATGCCAAATAACATAGAATTCATACAAATTCTCAAAAATATCATCAAAATCATCATATAGCATCAAATATCATTGAGTTTGATAGAACTTATTTGTAATATATTGAAGGAAATTGTTCTAAATGAAATTTATTCAATACTTACAATTTCTTGAAAATTTGCTCCCAACACTATGAGCATTACCTCTTTTTGCTTTGTCATGAGTTTTTGAGCACATACTTGTTTCTTTCCTTTGTGCTCACCCTACAAAACAAAATTATCATGTATTTGTTGGTACCCTTTTGCTTTTGGGTCCATCATGGTTAGTGCTTTTAGGAACCCAAACACTTTTAGGAATTGGTTTTGATTCTTTTGGAATCCAAACCTTCCTAATAGTATATGGTTTCTTAAGTTTAATAGGGCATTTATGCATGGAATGATCATGATAATGACAATAAAAGCATTTTGGCAAAACCTTGAGCTGAATTTCATTTTTCTTGAAAAAACTATCATATTTCTTTTCTTTAGAATTCATTTTGTAGCCCAAACCGGCTTTGTCATATACACATCTTTGTGAAGCAATGATATCATCAAGAGTTTTGCTTCCAATTGTAAATTTTCTTAAGAGTTCTTTTGAGTCTGCAAGCTCACTCTTAATCTTATCATGTTCACTAGAGAGTGTCTCAAAGGAGTTTTTCAAGTTTTTAATTTGTGACTGTGAACCCTCAATTTTGCACCTCCAAAATTATTTCTAAACTCTCTAAAGCTATACGAAATAATTTTATATCCAAACTGACACTTTTCGGATCCTGACCGGACTTTCTGTACTAGACAGCACTTTCCCGAAACTGACCAGATTTTTCTCAAAACTAACTGTTAAAATGTCCGATAATTAATTTCGAGTCCACCGATACTTACCGGTAATTTTTCAGACTTTATAATACCCCAGAAACTGACTCGGAAGTTTCAAAAAACTGACTTGAAAACTGAAAAAAGACCTGCAAATCAGATTTTGATAGCTAGCAGCAGGAACACCTGGCAGATCAGCCAAACAGGCTGCTGGAGACGCCAGGTCATTCGGCGGCTACCGCCAAAACCTCTGGCGGCACCGCCAAACCCCCTAATGGCGCTGCCAGGTCAGTCTGGTACTGGTCCCCCTTTTCGCAAATTTTCAGTTTTACCCCTCATTTTTTTTTCACTTTTTGGGCCATTTTTAGTCTTTTTCACCCCATCTGCTTCTATAAATGCCCCCTTCTATTTCATTTCAAGACACACTCTAGAGCTAGTATTGGTGGCTATCTACTACTCTCTTTCTCTCTCTCTCTCTCTCTCTAATTAGTTTTCTCACTCATCAATTAATTAAAAATTAATTTTAATTAATTAATTAATTTTTTAATTAGTTTTAATCTCAATTAGTTAATTAATTAAAAATTAATTTTAATTAATTAATTTTTCAATTAGTTTTAATCTTAATTAATTAATTAATTAAAAATTAATTTTAATTAATTAATTAATTTTTTAATTAGTTTTCACTCAATTTGATTAATTAATCACTTTAATTAATTAATCCTTTTAATTAATTAAAAATATGGTAATTAAGCCACCAAATCATCAAATTAATTCCTTCGAGATTAATTTAAATCCATCATCCAAAATCGATAAAACAGTATTTCGGTCCGAAAAATCACTCCGTCCACTCAAAATCCCCCCAAAGAGAAGGTACATCATTTTCTCTCGCCAACTCCAAATCACCCCAAATCAATCTGACCAATCCCTAAACCCTTCCACCTCACAGTGGAATGAACTACGTGAGTTTTTATCCCCATTCAGTGGGGTACGTAAGCACACTTGGAATCTAAATCCAAGTTTCAAATCCAAATTCCAACCAATCATCTTCCCCTTTTATTTTTTAAATGTCAATCCATTGTACATGTAAATTTCAATTGAAACAATTATTTAATTATTTTTGGAGTAAATTAGTTATTTTATGATTTCTCTAGTACCCATAAGGGCTAGAGAAAATACTCTCCTTTACTTGTGAATGTTTAAATATTTGCTCTTTATTTTCTCCATATGTCTGATAATTATGCCATGCTCATGCATTATAAATTGTCATTAATATTTGTCATTCATTAAATCAATTTTCAAAAGTCAAATTAAATTTAAGAGCCAAATCGAGATTATTTAAAACCAAAAACCTAATCCCCGAGCTCAACTCGGTTCGAAGATTAGTGATTTTATCCTTGGGTAAATTAATCTAAGATTAATAAATTGGAGTCAAAATGAGTTTTTCCTTAATTTTTCCATTAAATAAATTAGGGTGGCGACTTCTGAATCCTTTTCAAAAATCAAAAATCAATTTTCTGAGGCGATAGCCGCTTCCAATCGTGAGCACCGAAACTCATACCTTAACGCCCCTTAAAAATTGTTCTCGCCTTTCCTTAAGGCATCACATTCCCGAGCGAGGGGAGGGGCGTTCGGGCGAGGCCTCACAGTTGGCGACTCCACTGGGGACTAGTTGCCACCCTTTTTCAAATAAAAGGAAAGCAAATAAGAGGATTACTATTTAGTTAGATTTTTTTCCAAATAATCTTTATTTGGCACCTGAGTTTAATTTGATTTCCATGCATCACTTTGCATAATAAAGGCTCATTGCCTAAACCTAGATCTAGGAAAACTTTTGGATGGCAAGTAGCATTGGCTCGACAACTCTCTTTGAGTATGTTGGGAGATAGTGAAGGCATTTCACCCAGCGACGAATCCTCGATAATTTCGGTGGTGTAACGAGCAATCTATACTGTTGGACCCACGTGAGTCTCTTTGGCTCACATGTGGTTAGGTATATTGATGCACTAGTGGGATGGGGACCCTTAAACCAAGTTACCCTTCACCTTTGTGCATATAGTTTCCTTAGCCTCCGACCTTAAATTCCATGAACCGTAATAAATGAAAGCTTGTACATATACCATGAAATCTTTTTGTCATGCATCATGCCATTGACATGCAGACATACATAAGAAACTCAAGAATAGAGTCTTCTCACCCTGTGTACCAAAACCAAATATATTAAAGAAAATATATTACGTTCTGATAATTGTATAACTAGTGGTAAGAGAACATATGTAATTGAAATTAGTGTGATATCTAGATACTTCATGGTACCTAAGTTTCCAAATTTAGTGGTGTAAATTATTTAATATATATAATGATAATAGGGGATAATTTAATATAACTAATTTGTTTAAAAATGTAGTCAATTATTGATGTATGAGATTGACCTTGAAAATAAATCATTTAATATGAGAAAAATATTAGAAGGATTTGTATTAATTGTGAAGTTAGGGATATGAAGGAGGAAAATTATTGGAAGTATAATTTATTTGCAGGTTTTGTATCATGGGAAAGTGGTATGTATTGCCAGTATGCTGTGGAGATTATACTGATTTCCCAATGTAGTCGGGTTCTACGAGTTTTCGGGGGCCTTAGGCTTACCCATGCCCTAAGACCGTCCATCCCAAAAGTGGGATGTGATAGAGTGGTATCAGAGCAAATGTTCAGTCTAGAATGGACTATCATATGATATGTAAGGATGTCATATAAGTAGTACCATGGAGCATAGAAAATCTTCTCATCATTGAAGTCTATCGTTAAGATAGTTATGCGTTGCTTATATAATGATTCCTCTTATATAAATGTTTATTTATTTACTTGATATGTGTTATGACTTATGGAATGCTATCAAGATGGGTACGTAGTTATGTACTAAGATTGAAGCATTGAATAACATTGAGAATGTGTATAATTAAAATTATATGTGTAAAAGTTTATGAATATACATACATGAGTATGACTAGGAAGAAGCTATAGGAAAATGGATGATGTAGTGTTAAAGGGGAATAAGAATTGTGAAATACCGATGAATAATATTTTAGAAATGAGGAGATAGATCATATTGATGGAATATTATGTTTTAGCAATTGAAATGTTCATAGTATTGATATGTTCATGATGAAAGGATATTTTATAGTCTTGATATCATTAAAAATTATATAATAGAGTTGAAATGTCAATTGAATATAAATCAGGGAATATCAATATTTGTACAGTTACTAATAAACTGATGTTTGATGTATGAGAAAGGATTGGAGTAAGATATGATTATATAGAGACTGTAGTTATGGAATTAATCAATTAAGGATTATTAAGGATTTAAAACATTAGTCCTTATACAACAGTATTCAAGGATAATTGGTGAGATAAGAAATTATTATTTAATAAAGAATTAAAAGATAAATCGTATTAATAGATTGTTATGTTCTAACAATTAAATGTTTCTATAATATTTGATATGTTCATTAGAAAGGAATATTTTATTTTATTAAAACAGTGAATATAAAGGATATGAGGAAAAAAAAATTGAACGGATAATAAGATTATACTTTGGGGTTACTAAAATGATGGTATGATAGTAGAATTAATAATAGGAGTATTGTTTTGAAATTTCACATGAATACAAAAGTTAACTTATGATCATGAGTTAATAATGTGTGTAAGATTAACTAGCAATGTGATAGTTTATTAATGGAATAGTTTATTAATGGAAGGATTGAAGTGAATTGACGAATATATATCATTTAAAGATAAGTAGGTGCGTAAATGTGATAAATATATGTTCGTAAAATGTTGAATGAGTAAATTGTTAAACGACATTTAGTATAAGAACGGAGTAAGGCATAGTTACATAGAGATTATAGTTATAGAATTACATACGTGAAGTTATCCAGGGTTGAAAAGATAATAGATAAAATGGGAGTTGTGATTCCATTGTTAATAGTTGAAGTTTATACTAATAAGTTTATGAGAAAAGATTTGTTCACGATTAAAGTTGAATTGAGGTGAAAGTAGAAGTTAAAGTGATCATATTTAGAGTTTATGTAGTAAAAAAAAAAAATTATTAAGCACGATGGTATATTGAGTATGTATATGTATATGCATGGTATATTTGGAGATATAGAACTAAATTCAAAGGTTTTCTATTTAGAAATAGTAAGAGATTAATTAATATAGAACATAAATAGGAAAGGAAAATGTAGGCAAATATGTAATTGAAGACGAAGAGAAGTGAGGGTATTTATAAAATCTGAACGAGCAAGATTTACGATATAAGTAATTCGAATATACGATAATAGAGAAACAAGATATAGATCACTAAGATATAAATGATAGTGAATTATAAGACCGAAGAAGTGAAAGGCAAAGAATATATATGAAAGTTATGGATATGAAAATATATTGGGAAACATATAATGGGAACGTTTTCTGTAATCGAATAAATAAGTTGTTTTGAAAATTCGAGGACGAATTTTATTTAAAGAGGATAGAATGTAACATCTCAGGCATTCCTAGGTCGCCAGAGACTTGGAAATAATTTGGAACTAAGTCAGATGGAGGAATTGAGGAAGGAAATAGAAGGAAAACATTCAAAACCTTAAATTAAACACGAGTTTGGAAATCGATATATTAAGTGTGAAATCAACGGACTCCGACTCTGCAATTTTTTTTCATCGATATCGATTCAAGGAAAATTCATGGAAATATTATTAAATAGGATATTAGAATCCTAAAGATGGTATTAAAAATATTAATAGACAATAATAACATGATTTATAATAAAAAGATGTAGAAAATAAGAAGTTAGGAATCAAAGTCCTAAAAAGGATACGAGTTTGGAAATCAAGGTCTTTAGAGTGAATTGACAAATTCCAATCCCGGAATGAATTTTTATATTTTATTTGGATAATTTATGCAAATATGAGGATGTTAGAAATTATGAAACTCGAAAATGAAGTTGAAATTAAGTATAGAAAATATTTAAGTAAAATCAGTACGCTACGCGCATAACCGACGAATTCCGATTTTCGAAATTTTACAAAATTCTAGCCTAGGGAAGATTGATGGGAAAATGAGTAAAAGTAACATTAGAAACCTAAATTAATGATTAAAAATAATATTAGACAATAATAGAGTAATTAAGGATTAAAAATGACAATATTGTAAAAATTAAGAAATGATGACATTATAAGTTGACTATTTATCGCCCAAATAAAGAAAAATGGCCAGAAAATCTATTGGAAAAGTGGAGGATAGGGATTGGGCCAAAATTGCATGTGAATTAAATAAAAGAAAAAGAAAATATAAATATAAATAGGTGAAGATGAGAAGATAAGCTCATCTTCTTTACTTCCCAAAAAAAAATTACTAAGGAAAAGAGAAAGAAGGGAGAGTGAGCAACGAAAGAAAAGAAGAAAAACATGAAGAGGAGAGGGAAAAAAAATCAAAGGACAACTCAAACCTAACTCATCTAAGTTAAGAATCATATTATACTTACTAATCTTGAGCTTATTGTAATTGTGTTGTATTTTGTTGGTTTGTTTTTTTGGTTTTGTTGGGTTGGTTGATGATGGATTGAGTTGAAGAAGAGGAGTAAATGAAGAAGAAGAGTAGATTAAGGAAGAAAATGTTCATTTGGAGGTGGATTAGCAAGGAAAGTTGGTGGAAGTGTGAAAGGAGGAAGATGGTTAGGGTTTGGTGAGAAGGTCAAACTGCTGGAACTTGAGGCTCCATTTGAAGAATGATAGAGCCCGAATTTTACCATGGAAAAAACATAAAATTTAAATCTTAGAATGTGAATTTGATAATTGGAAAAGGTCTTGATTTAATTCTTAACACATTGGGAGTTATGGGAATGGATGTGAGACTTCCCTGCATGCAGGTCAGACTGTAGTGCTGAAATTTGGGAGAGCAATTGGACCTCTTGGAGCAGTAATTTGAAAAAGGCAAAAACATAAAAATTGTAACCCGATGTGTTTATTTTATTTTTCTAGAAGGAAGTTTAAGTCAATTCTTAATAATTCTGGAGATATTGGAGGGAAAATAGAACTGCCTATTTGCAAACTACCCTGAGATTTTAGGAAGTTGGAGGCTAGATTTGAATACCCTAGGATGCAAGTTTGGAGATGAATAGAACATAATAAATGAATCTTCATGTGCCATCTAACATCAATAAAAATTTTAGAGAAATACTCCAAGTAGGTTAGGAGATATAGGGAGACGAAATGGTTGTTACAGGGTGCTTCGACTGACAGAAATTCTGATATTCAACCTCAAATTTAAGGGTCTTGTGGATAGAATTAGCTCAAGGTCAAAACTAATAAATTGTTTCCCTTTGAGTATAGTTTTACCCTGAAAAATAATTACATCAATTGGAGTTTTTTAGATTGAGATACGCTAAAAAAAGTATGGAGAGCTCAGAGAACCTAGGCAATAGAATCAGGGCAAAGTTTGGAAAGTCACCCTAGAAGTTACAGAAGTTAAAATTTGATGAAGTTTGGATATGTTGGAGATAAAGGTGTTAATATTTAATGTCTTTGAAATTAGGACAATTGGGATGGTATATCTCAAGTTATGGTAGTAAAGCGGGGACTTACTAGATTACAATCAATAAATCGATTCTTTAATTTTTATGTTGTAATGAATTTGTTTATAGGAATTTAAACCTAATACATGTGCATATTATGTGTAGAAGGCTAGAGGACCATATTGGAGTAGAAAATTTTAAAAGGAAAGAGAATCCAAATATTGAACGATATAAAATTATTAAAGGAAGCAATTGGAAATGTGAGTACATACTAAATTGTTATGCATATTACTTGTACATCATTTCCATTGTATCCTCAACTTTAATTGTTATTTGATTATCCATGATAAACCACATTTTCCATTCATTGAAATCCAACCCTAATCACATTGATAAACAATGGTACTCTATACTTGTTGAATATTGTTAAATTGAATCCCTAATTTTGCCAATTGTACAATGTTGACGTACCAAATTGATATAGATGAATTATGTTATCACAGCAGAAATTTTCTTTTTTTGGTGAGGGAATCACCGGACTCTGTGCACAGTTAATTTGAATCTTGTTAGGAGGTATTTGAATGTCCTAACCACAGGGCCTAGCTAGCCTTGTGCCTTAATATGTAACATGAAATCTATGAGCCTCGCAGTACTATTTTATATGAGATCTGTGAATTTAATTCACATGAAATTGATTATAATTTCTGCTATACCTTCAATGTGAATTCATTATTGCATTTGATCAGACTTTGATTTCCTTTTTAATCACACGAATCTAATTGATACCTAACCGATGTGCATGCCAGTTTAATGTATATTCACTGAAATTTTATTTCACTCCCCTTCCATATTTTTTTTTAGGACTAGTGATTAATCAGTGCAGCTCAAGTTTCATTATCCACTTGAAGCTAAGAGTCAATGTAAAGGAAATATATTAAAGAAAATATATTACGTTCTGATAATTGTATAACTAGTGGTAAGAGAACATATGTAATTGAAATTAGTGTGATATCTAGATACTCCATGGTACCTAAGTTTCCAAATTTTGTGGTGTAAATTATTTAATATATATAATAATAATAGGGGATAATTTAATATAACTAATTTGTATAAAAATATAGTCAATTATTGATGTATGAAATTGACCTTGAAAATAAATCATTTAATATGAGAAAAATATTTGGAGGATTTGTATTAATTGTGAAATTGGGGATATAAAGGAGGAAAATTATTGAAAGTGTAATTTATTTGCAGGTTTTGTATCCTGGGAAAGTGGTATGTATTGCCGGTATGCTGTCGAGATTATACTGGTTTCCCAATGTAGTCAGGTTCTACGGGTTTTCGAGGGCCTTAAACTTACCTATGCCCTAAGACTGTCCATCCCAAAAGTGAAAAATGACAGCTTCAGGATCTTTTACCCAAGCAGACCAGGAATATCACTTTCATTCTAGATTTTCCCAAAGAAATCGAGAATATCACCTCCATTCTAAATCTACATCTCCGGGGGAAAAGTTTCTTTTATCAACAAATCCATCCAGAAATATCTAGCCATTGACCTAGACATCCCTCTGGTCCCTTTTCCTACTCTTACTCATCAAGTCAACTTCCACTCATAAATATTTAGAAACACTTGAGCATCCTTTTGGTTCCTTACTCCATCCCTATTTCCCAAGTTCACTATCATCATAATCGCCTTACAGACAATACAATTCTAATGAGGGGTAGCTATGAACTCTTAAAATTGCACCCCCAAATGACCAGTTATAAATTACGAACTCATATAATCAAACCGAACCCAAATCAAATCAGAAACGGATAAAAATGGATCAAAATAGTGCAAAACTAGGTCAAACCGAGCAGGAAACAGAACCTGAGCTGAGCTGAGGGCGGCACATTCATGCCGCCAGTCCGGCCAACGTGCCACCCATGCCGCCAGTGGCCTCTGGTCTGGCTCTCCTCCCTATAAATACAGCTCCATTCCCCCTTCAAAAAAAAAAAAAAAAGGAGAGAGAGAGGGGAGAATGCCAAACTATTTTGTTTTTAATCTATTATTATTTGCTTTGAGTTTCTAATTCAAGGTGGAGTTCAGATCCAGAGTTAAGCTTGCCCCATTCGTGAGAAAGCCAAGAAAAGTAAAGGTATAATTCCTTCCTTCTTTTTTATTTTAGAATTCTAAATTCAGATCTAGAATTCATCTTTATGCGCATTTCTTTAGGTCTAAAACTAAAAAGATCTAAAATTTATTAATTTAAAATCTAAATTAAATTAATAAATCAAATTAACCTCTTTTGTCAAAAACCCTCCTTCGCAAGAAGGAAGAACTGCATGGGGTTTGATTCCTATTCAATAGGATACGCAGGCATGTCGACCATTAAGGCATCAACTCCAAAATACTTTTAATAATATTTTCTCTTTCTATTTTCTCTTTCTTTTATTGATTGCTTTCATATTTTATTTATCTTTCTTTTATTGCTTTATATGTTCTTTATTTTCTATTAAATTAATTGGGAAATATGTATTTTTCCTAATACCTATAAGGGTTAGAGAAAAGATCTTCTCTATTTTATTTGCTTTTGATTTAAGTAGGATTTATTTCTGTTTATTTCTCTATAATTGTCATTCATATAACTTTTGCATCATTTATAACTGTTTCATACATCATTTGAATTCCAGTTCATGCATACATGAAAATCACCTTCTTTTATATAAAAGTTATTTTGCACCTTAGCCAAACTAAAGAAAATTATTGTTAATTACAAAAACCTGATCCCCGAGCCCTCTTTGGTCACTCGCAGATTAGTACCTTTCCAGTGGGATAAATTAAATAAGTTAGAGTCAATATAATTTGGATTTTCCTTTAATTTTTTCAATTAAAACAAATAAAATTGAAGTGGCAACTCCCTTTACAATGACAAATTGCAAAATATAATTTTTCAATCTCATAACGAGTTCCAATAATGGAGTTTCTCCTGAAAAGAATTTTCGATTCCCTTAGCGGATCAGACCGGTGCTCAGGCGAGACCTCATACCTCATAGGGTCCAGGGGATTCGAGTAAGATTTGGGTTTCTTTGCATCCTAGATAGAACTTAAAAATTTTCAAAATAATACATAAATTGATCATCAGCAAAAAGTACAATGGGTAACGCCAGTTCTCCTCTTCTTAACGATAATTTACGCCCCTGAAAATGACACCAATCGGGTTTAACTCTAGTTTTACATCATACATCACTAAGTAAGCTTTCCAACGGTATCTTGCGACTAGCACAACACCACTCGGATCTTCGATTTTGACCTTCTAAAGGTTAGGTGTCTCGCCAGACAGGCAACGATGAGGATTCGTTAGAAAATTCTAGCAGTTGCTAAACCTTATCCCGAATGAGTTATGAGACGAATGAGATACCTACATAAAGCTTATTCAGAGACCTAAACAACGGCACAGTTTTTGGGGCATTTTGATTTCGATTCTGTTAAAATATATGGAATATAAAGAAAATATGATTCGGTAAATCCAGTTGTTCTCTGTTTTACGACTTGTTTTGTCCCTGAAAAAGACCCTAATCGGATCTTAACTAGTTTGAACATCGTAGTTCATTGAGTAAGCTTTCTAATGGTATATTATAGCTCCTGCAACTTTTCCCAGATCTTCATTTTGGACATTCTGAAGTTAAAGTGTCGTCGAACACGTAGCGTTAAGGGTGCGTTGAGAGCAAGCCAGAATTTCACGAGGATGCTAAACCTGATCCAGAAAGAGTTATGAAACGTGCCAAATACCTACGGAAAGCTCATTTAGAGAGTTGAACAGCCACAACATTTGACAGGAATTTCGTTCCCGTTTTGCGTCCTGAATTTGCAAAATATGAAAAATTCAAATAATTACAGACATATGACGCTGACATTCCTCTGCTTAACGTCTATTTTAGCCCCTGAAAATGATGCATCTTGGGTTTCACCCTTGTTGTTCGCCTTAGAACACTTAGTAATCTTTCCAACGGTATCTTACGGCTCCCACAACTCCTCCCTGGTCTTCATTTTGGACCTTCTGAAGGTAAGGTGCCGTCGAAACACAGAAGCAAAGGTGCGTTTAGAGCATGCCAGAATTTTCAGAGGCTATAAAACCTTATCCAAAAGGAGTTGTGAGATACTCGAGATACCTAAGGAAAGTTTATTCAGAGACCTAAATAGCCGCTACATTTGCGAGCAAATTCATTTTTGTTTTCCTTTAAGAATTTGCAAAATACAAATAAATATATACATGTAACGCCAATTTTCCTCTTCTTGATGGTTATTTTTGCCCTTGAAAATGATGTAATCCGAGTAACAATAGGGTTGCATACAGTAGATAACTGAGAAAGCTTTCCAACGGTATCTTGCAGCTCCCGTAACGTCACCCGGATCTTCGATTTCAACCTTCTGAAGGTCAAATGCGTCGCTAGGTCTTAAAAACCAAAGGGATATACCTATCAAAATTTGAGTCTTGGGGTTCCAAGCGAGATTTGAGTTTATTTTCATCCTAGGGATGCTAAGGCATTCTAATTAAACCGTGATCCTAGCTAAGGCATAAAAATTTTCAAAATAATGCATAAATTGATCATCAACAAAAAGTACAACGGGCTTCGAAAACCAAAGGGGTATGTATACCTATGAAAATTTGGATCCCAAGTGTTCGAGTGAGATCTAGATTTTGTTGCACCCTAGGAATACTAAGACATTGTAATTAAACCGTGATCCTATCTAGAGCTTAAAATTTTCCAAAAAAAAAAGTACAACAGGTCCTGAAAACCAAAGAGACCTATCAAAATTTGGGTCATGGGGATCCTAGCGAGATTTGGATTTCTTTGCATCCTAAGATTGTTAAGACATTGAAATTGAACCGTGATCCTAGATAGAACTTAAAAATTTTCAAAATAATACATAAACTGATCATTAACAAAAAGTACAATGGGTAACGCTAGACAGGTAACGTCAGTTCTCCTCTGCTTAACAACAATTTACGCCCCTAAAAATGATACCAATCGGGTTGAACTCTGGTTGTACACCGTAGATCACTGAGTAAGCTTTCCAACGGTATCTTACAGCTAGCATAACACCACCCGAATCTTTGATTTTGGCTTTCTGAAGTTTAAGTGTCTTGCCAGACAGGCAAAGGCAAGGATTCGTCGAAAAATTCCAGCGGCTGCTAAACTTCATCCCGAATGAGATACCTACAAAAAGTTTATTTAGAGAGCTAAACAACCGTATAGTTTTTAGGGCATTTTGATTTCAATTCTATTAAAATAAATGGAATATACATAAAATATTATTTGGTAAATCCAATTGTTCTCTGCTTTATGACTTGTTTTGTCTCTGAAAAAGACCCCAATCGGGTCTTAACAAGTTTGCATATCGTAGTTCATTGAGTAAGCTTTCCAACAGTATATTACGGCTCCTGCAACTTTTCCTGGATCTTCATTTTGGACATTCTGAAGTTAAGGTGTTGCCAAACACACAACGTTAAGTGTGCATCGAGAGCATGCCAAAATTTCTAGAGGATGCTAAACCTGATCCAGGAAGAGTTATGAGACTTGCCAACTACCTATAGAAAGCTCATTCAGAGAGCTGAACAGCCATAACATTTGCGAGGCAATTCGTTCCCGTTTTTCATCCAGAATTTGCAAAATATATAAAATTCAAATAAATACAGACATGTGACACTGATTTTTCTCTGCTTAACGTCTATTTTTGCCCCCAAAAATGATGCAACTCGGGTTTCACCCTGGTTGTTCACCTTAGAACACTGAGTAAGCTTTCCAACGGTATCTTGCGGCTCCTGCAACTCCTCCTAGATCTTCATTTTGGACCTTCTGAAGGTAAGGTGCCGCTGAGCACACAGAAACAAGGGTGCGTCTAGAACGTGCCAAAATTTTCAAAGGCTACAAAACCTTATCCAGAAAGAGTTGTGAGACGCTCGAGATACCTACGAAAAGCTTATTCAGAGACCTAAACAACCGCTACATTTGTGAGCAAATTCATTTTTGTTTTCCTTTAAGAATTTGCAAAATACAAACACGTAACGCCAATTTTTCTCTTCTTAATGGCTATTTTTGCCCTTGAAAATGATGCAATCCAGGTAACGCCGAGATTGCATGTTGTAGATCACTGAGTAAACTTTTCAACAGTATCTTGCGGCTCTCATAACGTCACCCAGATCTTCGATTTCGGCCTTCTGAAGGTCTGGTGTGTCACTGGGTCTCGAAAACCAAAGGGACACCAATGAAAATTTGGGTCTGAAGGTCTGAGCGAGATTTGAATTTCTTTGCATCCTAAGGATGCTAAGGCATTCTAATTATACCGTAATCCTAGCTAAAGCTTAAAATTTTCAAAATAATGCATAACTGACCATCAATAAAAAGTATGACGGGAATCGAAAACCAAAGGAATATATCTATGAAAATTTGGATCCCGAGCGTTCGAGCGAGATTTGGATTTCGTTGCACCCTAGGAATACTAAAGCATTGTAATTAAACCGTGATCCTATCTAGAGCTTAAAATTATCAACAAAAAAAAAAAGCATAAACTAATAATTAACAAAAAGTACAACGGGTCCCGAAAACCAAATGAGTATACCTATCAAAATTTGGGTCCTAGGGGTCTGAGTGAGATTTGAGTTTCTTTGCATCCTAGGGATTTTAAGGCATTGAAATTAAACCGTGATCCTAGATAAAACTTAAAAATTTTCAAAATAATATATAAATTGATCATCAACAAATAGTACAATGGATAACGCCAGTTCTCCTCTGCTTAAGGACAATTTACACTCCTAAAAATGACACCAATCAAGTTTAACTCTGGTTGTATGCCGTAGATCACTAAGTAAGCCTTACAACGGTATCTTACGGCTAGCGTAACGCCACCCGAATCTTTGTTTTTGACCTTCTAAAGGTTAGGTGTCTCGCTAGACAGGCAACGGCGAGGATTCATCAGAAAATTCCAACGGTTGCTAAACCTTATCCCGAATGAGTTATGAGACGTATGAGATACCTACATAAAACTTATTCAGAGAGCTAAACAACCGCACAGTTTTTAAGGCGTTTTGATTTCGATTCTGTTAAAATAAATGGAATATAAATAAAATACGATCTGATAAATCCAATTGTTCTCTGCTTTATGATTTGTTTTGTCCCTATAAAAGACCCCAATCGGATCTTAACAAGCTTGCACGTCATAGTTCATTGAGTAAGTTTTCCAATGATATCTTACGGCTCCTGCAACTTTTCCTGAATCTTCATTTTGGACATTCTGAAGTTAAGGGGTCGTCGAACACGCAGCGTTCAAGGTGCGTGCCAGAATGTTTAGAGGACACTAAACCTGATCCAGAAAGAGTTATGAGACATGCCAAATACCTACGAAAAAATCATTTAGAAAACTGAACAACCACAACATTGAGGTCTTGGGTGTCAAAATAATGCATAAACTAATCATCTACAAAAAGTACGACGAACCTCAAACCAAAAGAATATACCTATGAAAATTTTAATCCCGAGTGTTCGAATGAGATTAAATTTCATTGCACCCTAAAAATACTAAGATATTATAATTAAACTGTAATCATATTTAAACCTTAAAATTCTCAAAAAAAAATGCATAAACTAATAATCAACAAAAAGTAATTATTATTAATATAAATATTCAATATACTTATTTTGATTTAAAATTTTATTTCAATTATTATTTACTAATTTACTAATTAATGCTTATTTAATTTATTCTCTTTAAATATATTTTGTCATGATTTTTAATATGTAATATAAATTAATGCTAATATATATATAATATTAATTATAATATTTATAATATATTTAATTTAATTACGATTCGATTCCGGTTAAATCCTTATTGAACCGCTGAGCCGTGACTCTCCTTCACCGATTCTAAAACCCGGCCGTATCTGAAAACTTTGGTAAAACTTCATCTTCGAAATTTTAAAATATAATATAATTTAAATTTTTAATTATTCTATTATAAAACATTTTAGTCCCTCAAAAAATCCTACATTATTATTATCATTATTGGAAGAACTAATTCTATTAATTTTAAAACAGTAGAAACTAAAGTAATTGTTAAAACAAAATTCAAAAATATTATAATAATTTACTTTTTTTTTTGCCCAGAATAATAATTTACTCTTAAAAAGATTTATCTAGAGACATTAATACCCGCTTTTGCTTCATGTATTACCATATTGGTCCTGTGCTGGCAACCTTTCCCGAAAAACCAAAATCCATTTCATTGCAGGCAGAATGATCACCGCCCCGAATGCCAACTGCAACCAGGAAAACTCCATAAACAAAATCCTTACATGCCAAAATTAAATTCAACATTTACACAGAAGAAAAATTCCACATGAGAGTTGAGAAAAAGAACGTTGACAGACCTTAGCCATTTCTCAGTAGGGGTCCCACCTAACAGAATTACTACCGTAAATATATAAAAAATATTGTCCTACGTTTATTAGTCACCATAGATATATGTTTCTATCAACATTTCACTGCCTCTATAGTTCTCGTCAAAAATGTTTTAGTGCAATAGAAGGTTATGATCCTAAGATCCATGCTGCCAAAACCCAAAATTGAGTACAATGGTACAACCAAGTGATTTACAAACAAGAATGACTGTTTGTCTGAAAAGAGAGCTCAAGCAAGCAATATCCAAACTACCCAAACTGAGATTTCCAACCAAAATGATGAGCAACCTGCAAGAAGTAAAACTAAGATGAATCAGCAAATCATGGTCAATGCAGGATTCTGTAATTGATGTAATAAATTTCCCAACTTGTCATATCACTTTCGAAAAATGGTAGGAGACTTTTTGTGTGACTGAAGATGGTAAATGATCAAGGAAATAAAACATCCACTAATAACTCTTGGAATTGTGAATGACCAACTGAAGTTTTACAATTGCACAAATTAGAAAATAAATAAATAAGAAAGGATTAACAATAAAAAGGGCGCACGCTAGCTTAACTGGTGAAGTTTGAAGTTGTCATCAGACCCAAGATTAAATGCAGTCTCAGTTGAGGTCAAGCGGGGTGTCACAGGAATATAGATGAAAAATAGAACCCACAACTCAATGATTGGAGGTGTTTACATCAAATTCAGTTCCATAAATGAATATGTGAAGATTTTATTAGGAAATACATTTTTGTTGGGTTGTGGGGAGGAGAAGGGAGGAGGGGCAGAAACATTTCATGGAACTTCAAAAAACACCAGTATTATCCCTACTGAAAAATCAGTATTTCAACAAGATCTTAAGCAACCAAGCAATTATTCTTTATAAACTGTTAAAATGTAAGGCTCAATTTCATTCATATGAACTTACCTATCAATCATAATCAGTTTTGTACTCAAGATTGAACAGTATGTCCCTTCGATTCTCATTACCCATTCGAATTTTAAACTGTTTAGCAAAGGAATCTACACGATCATCACTGTCATAATCCATCTCACGAACACAACGCCTTCTGACCTTCTTTAGTGTTTCCTTAGAGGGTACAAATCCTGTAGACACCTGGCCAACAGAAAAGATTCACTATGCACACATTAGTTCCTGACCAGACACCAAAACTAACTTTAGAATCTCAGAACTGCTTAATGAGCACAACGAAAAAGTAAGGATGAACTTACCATCTCCTCAATCACAGAGAGAGCAGTTTTTGCATCTCGGTTGATGAGATGAGCATCAACAAGCAATGAATATGACATTGCATTGGGTTTGATGCCTAAGCCTACCAAGTGATCAAACACCCTTGCAGCCTCATGTGTCTGCAATAAGAAAAGCAAAGGAAGTTTAATCATTAAACAACTAAGCAAATCAAACAAGTTCACAAGACTCTGCTTCTCTGCACATTTTGTGAATTTGTGCAGGTGGGTGATGAATTATGCAAGATAATGGGTGACCAGAAATTTCCACCTTCTTGAGCCTTCCAAAGGCATACATCAGAGCATTGTATGAATGAATATTCGGGGTCAACCCAAAAGAAGAGCCAATTGCCTCAAAAGTTTGGTAGGCGCGGTCAAGGTCCCATATATTTGCACAACCTAAAATTATACAATTAAGAGCAGCAACAGACTTGTATGGACGTTCTGCATGACTCAAATTCTCCAGTTGAAAATATACCTGACATATTTAAACAATGAAGATGAGTGACATGGTTAGAATAAATAAGTGAAAAATAAAGGGAATCAACTCCTAGAACCAAGTTAATAGAAATTTCAAGTGCTGATATCTTCTAGTGTGATCCTCAGATACATTGGCTAATTGCATTTGAGGTGTTCTGGACACATTGGGCATAATGCATTTTCAAAACAGCCACAAACAAGAGCAGGTCTCCAAAGAAAATTTTTGGCCATAAAATCCTAGGTAATGCTTTTGACAAAAAGCAATTGTGAAAACCCAAGCAGAAAATAAATCCACTTCAATAAAATAGCATGCAATCCAAGGCACAATCATAGATTTGTTGATAAACAGAACAAGTGAACAACCAACGGTAACAAACGAAATGTGTATGACAAAGTGAAACTATAAATCAAAGTTACAATAATAAGAAGTCAAAATTTTTTCTTAGTTATTGAAAACTTCAAACTAATATTATATATATTCCTTTTAGTAACCTATAATAAAATATTAAAAGATAAATTAAGTTGCTTGTATCAGATACAGTACCACATAGAGGCATAATTTAAGGCCTAATATATTCATTTGCCTTAAACTTTGCAAGCTTTTGCAATTGTACCCTTTTTTGACTTTGAGACTGTTGAACCCCAATTTGAAAATTTAGGCATAATTTGAAATTTTGAAAAGAAATAATATTTTATTTCAATCTGAATAAAAAAAGAATTTCCAAATTGGGTTTTATCGGTCACAAAGTTAAGAATAAGGTACAATTGCAAAAGCTCACAAAGTTTGGGGGTAAATGAGTATATTAGGCCCAAATTTAATACAACAGTGATGTGACCATGCAAAAGCCTTGATTGGAATAGCATTAGACATAACAGGCACATTATTTTTAAACTAGCATATAGCGAAAAGCATAAATCATTTACTTCATAATATTTTGGATATAAGAGGTCAATACCCATCAATGCAACCCCCCAAATAATTTGATAAATCTAGGTCATGGTGCTTTGCATAAATTGAGTATTGACTATCAAATTGGAAAGATCTAATAGAACAGTGATTTGTCTTCTCCTTTTAACTTGTTACGAAGAAAGAAGAAACAACCAACGTTACCAACCTAAAAAAATTCATATTTAACACCCATTTGCAGATATTCAATATATAATATATAAAACATGCGAAACCGAAAAAAGTAATCGAAAGATTGCAAAATGATAAATGTTGTTTATTGACTTGTAAATATAAAGCAATACCGAATCCAAAGTCTCAAAACCCTTCTTGGAGCAAGCCACAACCAATGGATGTAACAAAGTAAATGGTGAGAACAATTCTTCCTCTGCTTCTTTATCAGAACCTCCATAAGCAGACTCAAATTCACGCAGAGTACCAAAAGCCTTCTGTAGATTCCCCAATGATGCGTAGGCATATATTTTCCCAATATAAGATTCTGGGTTAGGGGCCTTCTTATCACGTAATGAGCGGCGAAGGATTGCCCATGATGCATCCAAGAGAGTAGAACTATAGGTCCTGCCAGCAGTTCCAAGGGCGGATACAACCAATCCTTCATCTACAGAAAGATGAACCGTAGGCCATGCATTCTCACCCCGGGCAATCCATTTGGCCATAAATTCCAAGGCGTAAAATGCTAACTTGCTATTATCTTCTTGCATTGCAACTTCTGCAATAAAGTTGCACATGTTCCAACTTGGACAGAGAGCTTTGTTTTGATCCATTGTCTGATAACATCAAGAAAAAAAGTGGTCACATAAAACAATGTTATAAGTAAATATCCTGCAGAAAAGATACTCCTTATGCAAAATGATTCAAATATTAGTCAATCAATCAAGTACCTTGCACTTTTCAATAATTGACACCAAAGCATCCAGCCTTCCTTTGTTAACACAGCTACTTACACATTGAGAAAACACTCTCATTGATAACATATAACCATATTTTAAAGTTTTATCTATATATTTCAAGGCAGCATCAATTTGGTCCGCCAAGAACAGCATACCAAGGACCAAATCAAAAGACTCATCATCGGGTCGTGATTCATTCCCTGTGAGCTCCATCCTGGAACAGTGGAGAATGCATGATCACAAGGCCAATATAAAAGATAGGCATACATGTATTCATATGAGAATTATCAAAGCAAACCAATCAAGCATAATATAATGTTTCATCAATAAAAGCATATGCCCCTACATTTCACACAAGCACCACACAAATGCATACATTTCGTTTTTGGGTCAATCAAAAAGCTAAAATTGCTAACCGTTGGAGCAACTTCTCAGCAGCCTCAGTCTCCCTAGCCTGGGACATGGCTTTCAATACCAAATTATACGACGCCGTGTTAGGAATCAAAGCATACTCCTCCATCTGGGCAACCAAATCCAGTAAATCCCCAGCAGTAGCTCCCAACATCCAATTAGCTCTCAAATAATGATTATACAAGTTGACATCAGGCTTATTAGGTTTGCCATTTTTGTCCAGTGATCGTATCCAGAACTCGAAAAGCTGCTTTATATCAGACCAACGCTGAGAAGTCATCCAATCCGCGAACACATTCAATAGAGAATTAAGGTCAAGATTTTGAGACATGGACTGGATACGAGCGGCTGGGGTTTGGTGGATAAGGCTGACAGGGAGTAGGGACGGGTTAGGGGGGATAGGATTGCGCCAGTTCTCACTGTAGAGTGGACTGCCAGAGGCTGGGTTAGGAGGGAGAGGAGTGACGGTGGTAGTGGTGGGGATGGGATCGGAGTGAGTTGGCTCAGTGGCGAGTTGGGGTTCTTGGGAGACGAAAGTGAAGGTGGAGATGGATTTGATAGGGTTTATGGTTTTGATTAGGGTTTTGGTTCTTGTTAAGATCGCCATTTGAGACGCCATTGAAGAGGCTCTGTGAGCTCTTTTATGATTTATTAGGGTTTATGATCCTTCTTCGTGGCCATTTCTACAGGGGGGGGAATGGTAAAATCGACAGTGAGGGATATTCTTGATATTATATGAAAATATATGGACATTTATGGAGTAACAAAGATTGATGGGTGGGGTTTTGGATTCTTGGGCTGCGCCCTTCTTTTGCCATCCAAACTGGCCTGTCAAGCCTTGAATATTCCCATTAAGCTGTGGATTGCTGTCTCTTGTTAGGCTATTTGGAATTTTTTGGCCCATTTGTTTGTATAAAGGCTTTGCTATAATTTATTTTTTATTTTGGTTTTTTTCCTTTTTTGAGCTAAAAAAAGAGTAGCTCTCATATTGCTGTAAATTTTTCAATCCCACTCATATTCAAACTTTGAAAAATTATAAAAATTTAATTTTAACTGCTAAATAGTCCTCTCGATAAATTTTTTTAAAAAAAATTATAATTAAATAGTATTACAAATCAATTTTTATATGAATAAACATGCTTATATAAAAAAGACACTATAAATATTCTAAAAAAACTATACTGATTGAAAATTTGCATTTGTTACAAATTCATATCAATCCAATAAGTAATTTTATACAACTCAATACTTTCATATCAACTTATTGTCTCAACTGATGTGATATCATTACATTAGAAAATATTTTACACAATACATTTTTTAAAGAAAATGTGACAAATAAGATAATAACACATCAATTGATATAAGAAGTTTTTACAAAAATATTGAATTATTATTAGTGAATTTTTAAAATGCGAGTATACCACGTGTGTTTAAGGTACACGAATCTTAGGATTGCGCCATTTAATGACTTATAAAATCAAAACTAATATGGATCTCCAAACGCCTTGATCATAATTTGCTTAGATTTCAAAAGATTTCAGTAAATTAAGTAAATTAAATGCAATTGTAAACTAAGAGAATTTGAAAATTAAATGGGCTTGAAATATATGGACAAAGAAATATATTGCATTAATTAAAATTGAGACTATTTGTATTAAAGGAAAATATTGACAATGCATGGAATAGAAATATTGACAGTGGAATGAAAGGAAATTGAATAACAAATGCTTGGAAATTAAAGTGTTTGAACAAAAGAAATTGCTGAAATAAAATGAAATTGAATGTTTGATAATTGAAATGATTGAATTTGTTGTAGTATTTGGTAGTTTTTTTTTAGCAGTTGCTAATTCTTTAGTTGTTGTCCATTCCCTTAAATCTCTCTACGTTTTTCTTCATTTCCTGCTCTTCTCAATTACTCAGTTTTTCAGAAACTTTCAGCTCCAATCCTCACTTTCGTTAACTATCCACTTAGTCACCTTCTTATTTTTCTCATTTACTAACTAATTAATTAAATTTAATTAAATAAAAATTAATTAATTAATTTGAGTCAATAAATTTATGGGTTTTAATAATAATAATGGAGTGTAAATTTATAATGCAAACAATTATATAGCATTTTCGTTACATAATTAACTTTTATAATAATGTCTCTCTTGTATAAGGTTATACAACCCAACTCCTATTTAAGTCCGTTTGACATTATTTAAATTGATATTTTGTTATTTATATTCATATCAAATCTAATTATTATTTCTCTATACAATTTTAAAAGAATATTTAATTAGAAATCTTTTTTTTTTTTTAATGGTGTATAACAGCAGCAAAACCAGTGGTATTCGCTGGATAGTTGGCCCAAACAGCTCCACAAAGAATGAAAAAAAGTTAAAATGATGGCATCCAACCATAAAATAAAAGCCTAATCGGTGAATAATTAATTAATTTGCAATTACAAGGAATATCATCACGTGTTTGAACTTTGAAGGTTCTTTAGAGATCAAATCATTGCAACTTTTTTGTTTTTTTTTTACTAGCATTTTTTAATTATTATTATCCTTGGATGATATCATTATTTGTTTATTATAAATATGGAAACTTCTTCTTCTCTAGAATGAAACTATAAATGCGTTGTAATTTGTTAGTTGCTATAAAATAAAAAGTTCTCAAAGTTTCAAATTCCATCTTTGTCTGTATTAGTATTCCATTTGTTTTGTGAAAAATAATTTATATTTGAAAAATATTTTTTAATTAAAAAATATTTTTTTAAAAATTAATTTTATGTTATTTAATTATAAAATTAAAAATTATTTAAAAAATAATAAAAATTTCAATTTATATAATTATAAACATATTTAAATTTATAATAATTTTGTAATTTTTAAATTTTATTATTAAATATGAGAAAAATACATAAAAATAATATATTTGGTGGTCGCAACAGCCTGCGGTAGTTGGCGGCGGCTACCGATAGTTGGTATTGACTGGCGTTGATCATCAATAGTCACTAGTAGTGAATATCGGTAATCAGCGAATTAATAAATTTATATTTACATATTTTTCTTTTATTATAATGAGTTTGTCAAAATTTAGAAAATGATTTTTCATTTTGAAAAGAAAAAGTCATTTTCCTTAAAAAATATTTAATTTTCTATTGACCAGGTAAATATTTCCAAAACTTTCCAAACGTCAAAAAATACGAAAAATATTTTTTGCAAAACAAACGGAGCCTAGATTTGTATTTCATTTATATATTACTTGATATAAATATTAGTTTAAACTTTGAAAATTTTATACTTGATATATGTTATATATATATAATATCTCATAATAAAAAAATTAACATGACAAAAATATTTTTCACTTTATGCTTTCTAAAGTGATTTAAAGATTTTTAATCATAAAGCAAATATTGTAATAATAAATATATTAAATAAGTATATGTACATTTAGCTAATAAGATGTAGTCTGATTAGTATTATAATTTTTTTAAATGATGTGAAAAGTGAAAGAACTCATATTCGAATTTTCGAAATCACAAATAATTATTTAAATATTAAAAGGAAAGATTATTCCCCGTTGTGCAGTGTATTTTATAACACTTTTATAAAATCAGTCAATAAATTTATATTTGAATCGCTCCATCTCCTTTAATTAAAAATTAAATATATAAATAAATAGTTTCGCATCAAAAAGCTATTCTTTTTAACTTTTTAGTAGAAATTATTTGTTCACCTAATTTTTTTTTTTTCTTAGGGAGAGAAACCGAATTTAGATATTTTCTCAAATTATATATATATATATATATATATATTGATTGTCAGACTAAACATATATGAGTACAATTAAATATTACTCCTACATTTTATTTTTCACTTTTTTTTAATAATAATAATAAAACCTAACAAAACAAAACCTATAATTAATTAAGAGGTGATTGGTACTCCTCAAATGATTTCTAGCACTCTTAAATGGTTTTTAACATTTCTTATCCTTATTTTATCACTTAACTTAACTGTCATATCCTTATTAATTTTAAAAAATTAATCTATTTTTTCCCCTTAAAATACAATACCACTCAAAAAATATATATATATATATTCTACCTCAAAAGAAAAAAAAATCACCTATTGTTATTTTAATTTTGATAAAAAAAAAATGTATTTTTAATATTTTAAATATACTTTCACTATATATAGAGTTGCAATGAGTGTTGAATTATTTGAAAATACAATGTTTCATGGAGGATTATGTGAAAATGCTTAATAACTTATATTTGAATGGGATAAATGTTTTAATTTTAAAAAAATTCAGAAAATGTGAGTGCTACTATTAATAATGAAAAAAACTACTAAATCTAATTGAAAAAAAAATATGAATTTGATCTGAAAAATAAATTATCTATTTTTTAAAATTTTGGTAGTTTTTTTAATATTGGATACAAAATTTGAAAATTGTGTAGTTTTAATATAGATGGTTCATAAATGATTTACATTTTGAGTTGCTATTAATTTAATATTTGAAAAATATTATAAAATATATTGAAATTATAGTTATTTTCTATAGTTTTGAAAAATATTTTAAAATATATTGAAATTACTCACTCGGTTGGAGTAGTAAGTCGATTCCTTTCAAACCCTGGTAAAGAACATTGGATTGCAGTAAAATGGATTTTCAAGTATTTTCGTAGTACTTTCAAAATATATTTATGCTTTGGAGAGGACAAAGATATGCTAGTTGGTTATACAAATGTATATATGACTGGCATTGTAGATTCAAGGAAGTCTACATTTGGTTACTTGATTACATTTACAGAAGGAGCTGTGTCATGGCAATCTAAGTTATAGAAATGTGTTGTTTTTTCTACTATTAAGGTACAGTTTATTGCAGCAACGGAAGCGTATAAAGAGTTGTTATGAATGAAAAAGTTCATAAGTGAACTTGGTATATAGCAAGACAAATATCAGTTGTTTTGTGATAGCTAGAGTGTTATTCACCTTAGGAAGAATTTCTCATTTCATTCAAGATCAAAGCATATTGATGTAATATATCACTATATCAAGGATTACAGGAGAAAAAGCTATTACAGTTTGAGAAGATCCATACAGATGAAAATGAATCAAATATGTTGACAAAAGTTATATCTAGGGAGAAGTTCGAGTTCTATAGATTAGCTGCAGGAATAGTAGAACCCTCAATGTAGTCGGGAAGATGAGATTTGTTAGTAGTTAATCCCTCCTCATGAGAGCTCACCAAACACTTTGAATTAAAAATAATAATAATAATAAAAGTCAGCATTGAATTCGATATTGACCTTTGAGCAAGTCAATTTGAAATTGGCTTACCACTTGCTACTTGCTAATTGCATGAATTTGCCTATAAATAGGCAAACTCATGCAACAAGAAAATATATAGAGAAAGTGAGAAAGAGTTGCCAGAGAAAGAAGTTCTCTGAAGAAAAATATTTAGAGAGAGTTTTATATATTTTTAGGAAATAATTTTTAAAAAGGGGAGTGATAAAATAATGAGAAAATATTTTGAGGTATTTTTAGGAAACACTGTGAGTGTTACTATTTTGGTGAGATATCATTCTAATATTGTATTGCATTTAGATTTAATATGAAGAAAACTCTCTTATATCTACTATTTGTAATAATAGAAATTTTTATTTAGAATTTGTCTCGTAAACATAACTCAAAATCAAGAATGAATCACGTTGAATTACTGATGTTATTTTTATTAATTATTATTATTTCATATTTATTTTACTGATACATGCTGTGCCAAACTCCTACGTCTCTCATATGTTGCCGACATACATTGAAGTAAAGGTCACCCTCAGAACTCAGAAGTGATTTATAAATTCCAAGGTTAGACTCAATCATGGCATAATTAAAAAGGTTATCTTTGGGACAAATACATTTATGCTTTACCACATTTATGCTTGGCCATGGTAAAGCGTAAATGTATTTGTCCAAATCTCACCAGCGAATGTAAATTCCGTCAATGAGCCCTTATTCAATGGGCCTCGTAAAGTGTTGGGCTACCTTTTTCTTCAGCCTCATTATATTAGTTGATGGGTGGCGCTTGAATTTAAAAATTATTATCCTGGAAAAAAAAAAAGAACTTAAAATTTATTAAATTTTTCAAAAGTTGAACTTGTCTAATTTATAATTTCTTTCACAGCATGTTATTCAGCCAACGAACAGGTCTAATCCTTATATCCAAGAGCTTTTAAACAAGTCACTAAAATACATTAAAAATGCTTTGAATATATAGATTTAGATTTGAAATTTATAAATTTATAAATCTTTTGTTTAGAGAGTGTAAGGAATTTTAAATTTTAAATTTGAAAAAAAAATTGAGATTTTATATTAAAAATTGAGATAGTAAATTTGAAATAACTAGGTAAAAAATAATATTTAAAATATTAAAATTTTAAACTATTAGATTTCATTAAATATTTGAATCAAATCTAAATTTACTCAATTTTAATGACCCAAATCCAAATCTAAAGTCCAAATTATTGTCATCCAAATGAATCATTACATTATACTAACAAATTTTTATTTAATAATATTAAAATAATTTAAAATATCGAGTTTGAATCTCAATTAGAAGCAAATTAATTAATAATAATAAATATATTTATAAATTTAACATGATGGAATATATATTTCTTAGTTCAAGCGATGTCATTTCAAGTTTAAGTTGATTCTCTTTATAAAAGAATTAAAAATAAAAAGTCATTAAAAGTAGCGATGACAATATAATTCGTACTGCCTCCGTTTATTAAATGAGACGGTATGATTTTTAAATTTTAAATTCGAGTCGAATTCGAATAATGATATAATCTTACCTAATTATATATATTTTTAATTTTCAAATATTATAGATTTTAGATTTGAATGACCTTGGAACATATTTAATATATATTTTTTAATTTATAGTTTATTTTTTATGTAAAAAATAAATTATGTATGAATATATAGAAAAAATATATAAATGAATATATATGTGTGTGTGAAAATAATTTTTCAAATATTATAGATTTTAGATTTGAATGGCCTTGGAACATATTTAATATATATTTTTAATTTATAGTTTATTTTTTTTTATGTGAAAAATAAATTATGTATGAATATATAGAAAAAAAATATATAAATGAATATATATGTGTGTGTGAAAATATGAGATAGGGCTAGCTTTAAAAGGAAATGTAATCTTTTACCTTCAAAACATTAAAAAAATAATAAATAATAAATTGTCAAAATAGGAGTAAAGGAATTTATGGAGTGTACATAAACAGCAAGGGCATATGCCTTAGCAAAAGTGGTCCAATTATTCTCTTTTTGGCAGATACAGAAATTCAAAGACCCAATCAAATACTTTAGAGAATGATCAAATAAAGTGATATAAAAGCAACCACAGAATTTCAAAGAATAATTCTAAGTGTTCTTCTTCCTTTTTGCTCCACCAAACTTAATTTGGTTGTTTTTGCATGAAACCCTAAATACATTATTATATATATCTATACAAATTAATCATGCAACAAATTATTATATATATATATATATATATTTGTTGTTTATTTGATAATGAAGTCATACCCTCTCTTATCATTTGGGTGTAAAAAAGTTATTCGGTCTCCCCTTAATTAACCTTCTTCCCAAACTGGCTTAGATTCTGTTTAGTAGTATTTTATAAGTACTTTTTTAGGGGTTTTTAGAAATATCTTCAACTTCCATTTAATTGTACAATAACTTAAAAAAAAAAAAAATTTATTGGGTATATTGAATACACTAAAAAAAAAATACATGGGACTCGTCTAAATTTAGGGAAGAAGTGAATTCTATATTTATATGAGTGAGAGTTCATTAATTACATCCGATGCACTAAATAATTTACTCTAATAATACAGATGTTGCTACTCATTCTAGTTGAAATTGAATTAAAAATTAGTCCAATTGAATTTGAGTTAACTCAAATTTGGTTCTTTAGCAATTAAGAGTAAAATTCAACTGAATATTATCAAACTTATAAAAAGTTATTGAGGCTAAATAAATTTAAAATATAAATAAAATTATTGAAAAAAATAAATAAATAAATAAATAAATATATATATATATATTGATATTATAATAATATTGCAAATTAAATTGGAGGTCGAACATTCTATAATAAGATTAGTCACTCATCTCATTCTCATATACACATCTTGAGATGACTTATGGGTTTTGATTTTAATATAAAAATTGTAAGTGTCATCTTCCCTCTTTCCTGCTTTTGGAAGTAAAACCAATGTTGTTTTCTAGTCCTAAATGGCTGCAAAAGTATATCTAACAAGTGGCATATATAATTAAAATTTATTAATTTTATATACTTTTCAATTCAATATAACAATCCTTAATTAATTAATTAATTAATTTCTTGAATGATGAAGATTAAGATAATATATTTTGGTGTCAAAATTAGTTGATCTATATATTGTGTATGGGTGAGGTGCCTCCAAGCAGTTCCAACTCCCAACTTTATTTGTATATAGTTTTTACTTTTTAGTACTCTCACATTAAATTATAAAATGGAATCGAAAAATATTAGAACTAAAAACAATCAAATATTGTAGAAATATAATTGAATTGCACTGAACTTGAACTATGTTTGTTCATCATTTTTCTTTTTTCTTCTTATTTAGGTTTAACTCTATTGATTATTGAGTATTTAAGATTAAAAAAAAAAAATCGTTATTAGATAAATTATTTATTTATAACTTTAAATATTTGAATCTCTAAATTGAACAAAATTAAACTGGATTGGAGTTCAAAAAACCAAATCTCTAAATTGAATTTAACTAATTTCAAGACAATTTAGTTTTGGTTCTTTCAAATTTAAATATAGTTTTGATTTTTTTTTTTAAAATTTTCTTTAAAATCAAAATTCAGTTGGATTTGGACTAACTAGATTGTGCACAACCCTACCTCACATTTCTTAAAATAAAAAAATTATATATATATATATATTGACACAACATTAGTTTATATGGTAAGTGGTAACTATAGAGTGGGGTTCGTCGTAGCATTTTGTTGTGAGTTATACACTTTCAAATGAAAAATGGGCTGTTAGAATTTAAATTCATGAGTTCTTTCAATATAAAATAATTAGTTTTACGGTCATAAAATTATATTAAATTATTATATATTTTTAAAATTTTATTTGTTTAATTATTATATTAAATATAAATATAATAATAGAATTTTGTGTTATAATGTAATATATTTTCATATATTACATAAGGAGAATTAAACTAAATATATTATTTATAAAGTAAATCATAATAAAATTATATGATAAAAATGTGTGCATACTTTTCAAAAATTGTATTATTAAAAAAAAGCTAAAATAATAATAAATAATTCACAAAAAAATATTATCATTTGTTATAATTATAATTACTAAAAGTATATCATATTTATTATCACTCTTATTTCTTAATAGCATGCATATATGGATGAGTGTATATATTTAATATTTTCATTGAATTGTGCATGTATATATATATTCTAAAACTCAATTATTAGATATTTTTATTTGTAAATTTAGAATTTAATTTACAATTACCATACATAATTGTATTTAATCAATATTATAAGTTGATTAATATTATATTATTTTATTTAATAATTGATTGATTGAATCATCTTCTTATTAATTAATTTATAAAATTGACATTAATTAATTTAAAATCAAATTATACAAAATTAATGAGATGGCGAGATATGGTGAAAACTTTCTCTTAATTTTAGAATTATATATATATATACTAGGAGGACAATATTGACACTCTCCAAATGATTTCTAGCACTCATCCTCTTTATTTTATCACTTAATTTGACTATTCTACCATTATTAATTTTAATTTTGGAAAGTGAATTCATCTTGATTTTCCTTTAAATGCTTGTATTTTATTAATTTTCAATAATAATAAAAAAAAAAAACTTCTCCCTCAAAAGAAAAAAAAAATCACCTATTGACTATTGTTATTTCAATTTTGTTAAAATAAAAAAAAAAAACCTGCACATTTTAATATTTTAAATATAATTTCATTATATATAGAGTTGTAATAAGTATTGAATCATTTGGAAATACAATGTTTCATGGAGAATTATGTGAAAATACTTAGTAACTTATATTTGAATGGAGATTTCTTGTAATTTTTCTTTTAATTTAAATAGAATCTTCATGACTAATAAAAAAAAATTTTAAAAAAAAGAACTTATATTTAAATGGGATAAATGTTTTAATTTTGAAAAATTTTAGAAGATGTGAGTGCTACTATTAATAATAATGAAAAATACTAATAATAATTGAAAAAAAAATTATGAATTCATTATGAAAAATAAATTTTCTATTTTTTTAGTATAGGATATGAAATTTGAAAATTTTATAGTTCTAATATAGCTAGATGATTCAAAAATTATTTATATTTTGAATTGCTATTAAATTAATATTTGAAAAATATATATTATAAATATACTAAAATTTTAATTATTTTCTATAATTTTGAATAATTAATTGTATGAGTTTGATTTGAAATTCTTGAGAATATTATTGATGGAAAGAGAAAATATCATATTTTTATTGATTAATGGATTAATAAAAAAAATTATTATTAGCAATGAGAAATTTAATAATTATTTTGAAGTTACATTCAATTATTCTTTAGTAAATCTAAAAAAGAAAAAGAGAAAAAATAGATAGTAATGATATTGGTGTATGATATATAATTAAATAATTAAATAAAATATATGAAAAAAAAATTATTATTGGTGGAAATGACAATTTACAATTTTTTTTAATATTAGTCTTAAATTTTTTTATTAGAGGTTTTTTCTTGACAATTCATAAAAGGTAAGCATGATATTTTAAGAAAAAATAAGGTGAATTAACATTCTAAAATTAATAAAAGTAGAATAATCAAGTTAAGTTATAAAATAAAGAGGAGAAGTGCTAAAACTATTTAAAAAGTGACAATATTGCCTCCCTTATTTTATCACCAAAAATCTAAATGCAATTCCATTATGAAGAAAGATTTGATAATGATTTTTTGTTTTAACATTTATGGACTTATAATATTAATTCTTAAATCTCTTATAAAAAATAATCAATAATTAAATTATGCTAGAGGATCTTAAAAATTTATACATAAAATTTGAAAAATTTCACAACATATAAATAATGTTTCCTTTTTGTAGCTTCAATAATTTCAATAATAAAAATTAAGGTAAATTTTTTAATTTTTTAAATTGCCATTAACGAATTTTTTTATCAATTTTATTTTTATCATCAATGAAAAAAATAAAAGTTGAAGTGTTTTAATGTGGGAAAATATTTTCAAAATTATAATAGATAAAATATGATAAATAAGTTTAGGTCTCATAAAGATTGGAAAATTTGACAGCAGCTAAATTATTAGTTTGGATCAACATTTCATAAAATGACATAAATTTTTCTTATTAGGTTAACAAAGTATTCAATTTTTCTATAATTTAATTTTCATTAAGATGACATGTTTTTAGTATAATATTAATATAATCATATTATATCATATTTAATTATTTTAAATATAAAATTAAAATAAACATTTAATTTATTTGATTCTCATTCCTTCATCATCGCTGTGCAACCAAACCACCCTATTTCTTTTTTCCCAAAAGGAAGAAGCTTGTTACAAACGAATCATCAACTCACTTGAAAATGAATATTTTTACAAAAAAAAAAAAAAAAAGGCTAACTAGAATCTTTTGATATAGTAAACTGAGATCACTTTAAAATTGGAAGTCAATTTTTAATTTTCACTAATATATTATATAGAGAGAGAGAATAACCAGTTACACACTATCTTAATAAAAATAAAGGAAAAAAAAAAAGAGAGAATTTATGTGCTAATCCCATCCTAATATATGGGCAAAAGGAACTTAATGAGGCCATTCTTGTCTTGTGACTAAAATTACACATATTTATAGTTGGCATCAACTCATAATCACCTCATTTTTTTTTTTTTTTTTTAGGAATACTATGATTTTCATTCATATATTAAAATCAGTGCGTCTTGATATGAAAATATAAATATAAAAACATATATCAAGAAGTATCAAAACAATATAACTTGAATTTCTTTCAATATTTTTTAATAATCGTGTTGATAGAATATTAGAACTGATAACTCGGCGAAAAGCGTGTTTTGTTTGGTGGCTATTAAGTCACAAATATATCTTCATATCTTTGAACAATCTCGATCGTTCGAATATCAATAGCAAATTCAAAACCAACTTAAAGACAGTAAATAATCTAATAGAAAAAAATTCTTTTATAAAAGAAGAATAAATTACTTTTATAAAAAAAAAAACAAGTAAATCTCATGAATAGAATAAAAAACCCAAAAGGAAACTAGAAACAATACTAATAATAATAAATATATGCCAAAAAAGACACAAATTAACATATATTAAAATATATGCATTTATTTAATAGATAATTAAAACAAAAAAGAGAAATGAACCACCGCCGATCAAAAGATAAGATCGACAGTGGTTCAAGAAAGAAAACCTAAGAGAGAAAATTAGACTTAAAATATAAATTTATTTTTTTATTTTTTTGGAAAATTTTATTTTTATTTTGAAATAAAAGAAATAGGCTACTGCCTACATATTACAAATTTTGGGAAATGATACACCCCTAATATCTTCCAACAGCAAAGTTGTGATGTGTAAATTTTATTTTTATTTTAAATAGAGATCATTATGTTATTAGGGGGTCTAAATTTTCTTAATTTTGATGTGTAAAGTCTAAACTTTACCTTTTTACAATCAAATGTCTTATTAAATATTTCTCTCGATTAAAGGTGACAAATTCCACCTATATCCATTTATCCATCCTAATTCACTTTTATTTATATGGATATAGATAATAAATAGATAATATATAAAAGCTAAATTAGTTATAAATAGATAATAAAAAAATGACCATCATTCATATGAAATGAATTACATTGAATATAGATACCCATTAATAATTTTTAAAATTAACTTTGAATAACTTACAATTAACATTTTCAACACACAATATTTTTTCTTAACAACTAATCAATCTATAATTTTTATAGTCAATTGGAATGGTCTTCCAAAGACTCACATTTATATTTTACACCCTTGTGTTATTAATTAATTAGGTCGATAAACACTTCCAACATGCAAATACCGTGTGTATATATATATATATATATATATATATAGGAGTTAGTTAGAGAAATTACTTTACAAGAGGTTGAAAGAGCGGTATTTGAGCTGAATGCCTCGAAAGCTCCAGGACTAGACTGTCTTACAGGTATTTTCTTTTAACAAAATTGGGAGGTTCTGAAAGTTGATGTTTTTTCTATGGTTAAAAAATTCTTCCAAACACAGAGGATGCCTAGAAATCTGAATCAAACTATCATTGCCCTTAGTCCTAAGTGCGCAAATCCTGAATCTTTGGTGGAATACAGGCCAATTAGTTGTTGTAACTTTCTTTATAAGGTAATCTCTAAAACCTTAGTAAACCGGCTTAAACCTTGGTTGAACCAATTTATTATGCCTCATCAGTGTGCTTTTGTTCCTCAGAGATGCATTCAGGACAACATCATTATTGCTCATGAAGCTTTGCATAGCTTAAAAAGAAAGAAGAAGGGTGTGATGGCAATTAAACTGGATATGCTTAAAGCATATGACAGGGTTAACTAGTCATTTTTAAAATTGCTTTTGGAGAAGATGGGCTTTGTTGATTCATGGATTAGAATGATTATGGAATGTGTATTAATTTTTATGAATGGGGAGAAAGACAAATATAGGAGAGTGTTAAGACACAAACACACACAACACATATTGGTATATTGGGTACTATCATATCTAAAATGACTAGTACTAGCCAATTAGGTGATAAGCCCTCACCATATATTAATCACTTATATTATTCATTCCCAATCAATGCCATATATTAATCACTTATATTATTCATTCCTAATCAATGTGGGATTACTCTTAACACTCCCCCTCAAGTGATAATTGGAAATGAACATCCAATTGTCACTTGGACTAGAAACTGGGCCCGCTGGGACTGGACATCCAGTTCGGGAAACCAGGAAAGAAATTCAAATACTCCCCCTGAAACGCAGCGGCAACACCGGATCGGGCCGCTGGGATTGGACATCCAGACAGGAAACCGAGAAATCAAGAAACCGGGCTAAATCTGCTCTGATACCATATTAATTTTTATGAATGGGGAGGAAGACAAATATAGGAGAGTGTTAAGACACAAACACACACAATACATATTGGTATATTGGGCACTATCATATCTAAAATGACTAGTACTAGCCAATTAGTTGATAGGCCCTCACCATATATTAATCACTTATATTATTCATTCCCAATCAATGTGGGATTACTCTTAACAATGTGTCACATCTGTGAAATATCAAGTGAATGTAAATGGCTTTCTAACAAGAATTTTTAGACCTTAGAGAGGTTTGAGGCAAGGTGATCCTCTTTCACCTTACCTTTTTATTTTGATATCAGATGTTTTGTCAAGAATGCTAATTTCAGCTGAGCTTTATGGGAGGCTATCAGGTTATAAAATTAATCGATTTTGTCCTTCCCTCACACATATTTTATTCGCAGATGATACTTTGTTGTTTGGGATGGCATCTAGAAGGGTAGCTGTATGTTTGAAATTTATTTTGGAAGCATATGCTGCAGCATCTAGTTAGAAAATAAACCTGCGCAAATCTGAAATATTGTTTAGTGCTAATACTTCTATTGATACTAAAAGAGTGGTATTGTCTTTATTGCAAATTTCAGAATCAACATCCATCAAGAAGTATTTGGGCCTGCCAATGGAATGGGGAAAGACAAAAATGCAGATGACTGAGGTGATTTTGGACAGAGTACAACGGCAAATGTTTAGCAAGATTATGAAAAGACTCAATCTTCTAAATTATATGCATGGAGACATTGGACATACAAAATAAAATGGAAATTCCTCCATGTGACTTGAAAGATTGAGAATTTAGTGAGGAAGAGGTAGAACAAGAAGAACAATAAGAACAAGAAGAACAAGAAGAAGAACCTTAGAGCTTGGGCTATAAATTATCTTTTATTTTATTTTATTTTCATTGTTTTAAGCATCTTGTATTCTCTTTTATTTGAATGAAGTTTTCTTTTTAAAATTTGTCTTTCTTGATGCATCTCTTATATGTGCTTTCCTTTATTTACCTTTCCCTTAATTATCTTTGTGATGGTTAATATTCATACTTAAATTTATTTCTTGTTCCCTTTTATCAATTGCCTTTAACTTACTCTTTTTGATCTTGCCAAATGGGGATAAGTGCAATGAATTTGAAAATCTACTTGATTAAGGGAGAGCAAATAAAACTTAATTAATTAATGGGGAGAAAATAAAATTTTCCTTAAAAATTAAAAGGATCATTTTTTAAAGGGGAGCCTTATATTTTATTTACTTTATTGTATTTTATCTCAAATTCAATTTAATTATCAAAATAAAAAAGGGAGATATTGTTGACTTTAATTGAGTTTTCAATTTAGTGAATCTCTATTTTTATCTTAACAATCAAATTGAATAGTTCTAATGTTTCATCTAAGTGTGTTTTGACAGTTAAAATGTCTTAAAAAAGCTTGGACTTAGAAAAATCTCTAAGTGTTTTGTTAGACTCGTAATTCGTGTCAGCAACAGGCATATAGCGCCCGCAACATCCTTGTCGCAACCGAAACTAACCTATCGCGACCGCAATATAGCTCAAAGCTTGAATTGCAGATTTCATCCAGAGAGAATCGCGGTGAGTGTAGCGATCGCAACTCAGAGTGCAAAAGATTGATCACGACCGCGACCGCGACCTTCTTATAGCGACCGCAATATTCATTAAACTGAGAAGAGCCCCAATGGTAACATCAGCAGCGAACGAAAATCTGTCACATGGCACTAGCCGTTGGACACATATGAATATAGCGACCGCGACATCCTTGTAGAGACCGTAATATTCTCATAGCGACCGCGATTCTTGTCTAACAGAGCATTTAATGTAGATTTTCTAATTGTTGGAGTTGGATCTGTTTTGAACTTATTTGTAACAGCACTTTGGTGGTGGGAAACTATAAATACCCCCACCAAATGACTTAAAAAAAAAACCAACAACTTCTCTAACAATCAAACTCTTGCAAATTTAATTCTCAAGTTTTCAATTTTTCATTTAACACCTTGTGTGTTAGTTGTAAGAGCATTCATTGCTCAAGTGTTTAGTGTTAGCCATTAAATACTATTTAAGTTTGGGAGTGATCATTTGTAAAAACTCTTGTTAGATTTGAGTGTTAGTCTTAGTAAAAACACTTGTGAGATTTTTAGTATGAGCCTATTGAAAACATTTGTAAAGTTTAGTGTGAGCTTAAATACTAAGTTGGAAGTGAACTTGTTAAAACTCCATTGATAGTGAAATACCTAATTGGTGATTGGGGAGTGAATGTATGATTGGTTATAATCCAAACCACTATAAATCATTATGTTCATTTTACTCTTTCTTCCTTACTCAATTGATTTTTTAATTATCCACCAATTCAACCCCCCCTTCTTGGTCCATATTGGGCAACAAATTTAAATTTTTTTTATTTTTTTATGCTGCGAAATGAGTTAAATTGTGTCTTCGTCAAATTACATTTTTTAAAAATTATATGTTAGTAAGAATCAATAAAAATTTTGTTGGATAACACTTTAATCATATTTAAAATTACAGTTGTCGATTAATTGAATTAGTATTCACTATTTCACTATATAATCAAAGATATAAGCTAAAAATATCATTCAACTAGTTAGTGCTAGATTCAATTTGACTAAATTTTAATTAAAAATTAGTTGAAATTGATTTCATGAATTATTTTTACTTTTTTTTTTATTATTATTTAGAATTTATAGATATAAATGAATTTTATTAAATTTTATGAAGTTTATTTATAAATAATTAAATACATATATTTTATATAAAATATTTTTTTTTTTGAAATTTTATCTAATTAATTCTATAAAATTGGTTATATTTTAAAAAAATCATATCAAATTTGATGGAATTTACAAGTAATTATAAGGAAAAATTATTTTGAGACTTCTAAACTTATTATTATTTTTTATTTATTGCAATATCCCAAAATTTTATAAATTTTATAATTCATATTTTTATAAAAATATATATATTTATTCGTTTTTATTGAATATTTATAATTTAAAATGATATATGTATTTATATAATTCTAATTCTATTTTATTTTTATATTTAGAAAATAAAAATGATGTATGTAATTAAGGTAAAATAAATTTTCTTTTTACGAAAATTAATTAAATAAGAATATTTATTTGGTTAATTATAAATTTTCTTTAAAATAAAAGAATTATTTTAAAATAAAATGATAATTAATTATGTAAAAATATATATATATAATGTGTTAATATTAAAGTTCGAACATGTGATCTAAGAGAGATTAAACTAATTGTTAACCAATAAATTTAAGTGATTTTATTAAAATTTTATTATGTATTATGATATAAAAGATGTTTTGTATCATATTTTAAATTAATTGTTATTTATTTTTAATTAAAAATATTTATAAATAAGCTAATTGATTGACTTTTAAACTTATCAATCAGTTATTGCTAGTGTTGGGTTTGATAGGGACAAGAAGAGCGGAGAGAGAGGGAAGGACGATAAAAATTTCTACCAGGCAAAACGCTGCCTTCTGGTCACCGGAATCGATCACGCGTTGCACTAGAGGAAAGCTGCGCTGTCGATCTGTCCAACAGCACTCGCCTCGCCGCCAACCGCCACCAGAATCCGCCGCACGTGTCGTTTGACTTCACTGTCGGCAAAATCTTATGAGCTTGATTCCAGCGACTTTTCAACCTCCTTTTCTGACGATTCTAGTACCGTTAAACTCATTATTTTCCAAACTTTCATTTGATATATCATTTACTTATTTTTGACTAACTTGAAAAATTCAATAGGTAACAAGTAAAACAATTAAAATTTAATTATAAGTTTGTCAGGTAATCAATCATTTCAATTAATTGTTGAAATTTAAAATTAATTTAAAGTTGATAATATTACGATTATAAATCCTAGTACACTATAGAAGGCCTGTATAGAATTTTGAATTTTGAAAATGAAAAAAAAAATGACTTTTTCAAGGATAAAGGAGACAAATTAAGGTGATAGGGAGAGAAGGGGTAAAAAAAAAAAAAAATCGAAAGAGAAGCAATAGTAAAAAGTTTACGTGTGATGTTGTTTAGCGGACACAATAATTATTTGGGTATTTAGAAAACAAATTCTAATTGCATTTAATTGAAAAGTAAAAACTATCAATTAAAAAAAAATTATTATAAAAAATAAAATTAATTTTTTTTTTTGTCAAAAGATATTATATAACCCGACTAAGACATCACTAGTAAAAATACCGCCTTTTGGTCACCAGAATCGAACATGCGTTTCATTAGAGGAAAAAATTTATTCTACCTGGCAAAACGCCGCCTTTTGGTTACCAGAATCGAACATGCGTTGCACTAGAGGAAAGTTGCGCTGTCGATCTGTCCAACGGCACTCGCCTTGCCACCAACCGCCACCGGAATCCACCGCACTTGTCGTCCGACTTCATCATCGGCGAAATCTTATGAGCTTGATTCCGGCAATTTTCCAGCCTCCTTTTCTGACGATTCTAGTACCGTTTGACTTATTATTTTCCAAACTTTCATTTGATATATTATTTGCTTATTTTTTACTAACTTGAAAAATTCAATAGGTAACAAGTAAAACAATTAAAATTTAATTACAAATTTCTCAGGTAATCAATCATTTCAATTAATAGTTAAGATTTAAAATTAATTTAAAGTTGATAATCTTACGATTATAAATCCTAGTGCACTATAGAAGGCCTGTATAGAATTTTGAATTTTGAAAATGAAAAAAAAAAAATGACTTTTTCAAGGCTAAAGGAGACAAATTATGGTGATAGGGAGAGAAGGGGTAAAAAAAAAAATCAAGAGAGAAGCAATAGCAAAAAGTTTACGTGTGATGTTGTTTAGCGGACACAATAATTATTTGGGTATTTAGAAAACAAATTCTAATTGCATTTAATTGAAAAGTAAAAATTATCAATTAAAAAAAATTATTATAAAAAATAAAATTGAATTTTTTTTTTTTGTCACAAGATATTATATAACCCAACTAAGACATCACTAGTAAAAATATTAAAACTAACTGATATCTTAACTTAGTGATAATGTAAGATTATATTAAAATTTCACCGATAAAATTAATATTAAAAAAATAAAATATTAAAATTAAAAACAGATGTTGATAGTATATAACTGTATATATACAAGGCCGGATCAAGTGAATCGGGGACCTGAAATAAGATTTAGAGAAAGCTTAAATAAAAAAAAATAAAAAATTATTCAATGTATTTAGAAAAATTCATTTTATCATTCTTGCTTTCTCAGCTATAAAATTACTTATTAAAGTTTTATATTCAAAGTACTATTACATACTACTTTCAATAGATAATATATTTAATTCATTTTGTAATACCCCGAATTTTAATTTATTAATTTTGAGAAATTATTTTAGTAAATTAAATTTATTTATTGATTTAAAAGTTAAATTTGTTAAAATTAATTTTAAGATTTTAATTATTATTAATATTATTATTATTAATATTGTTGTTGTTATTATTATTATTATTATTATTATTATTATTATATATGTTAGAAGATAAGAAGGAAAAAAAAAAGAAACAGAAGCAGAAGAAAGAGAAACGGCAGCAGGAGAGAGAGAGAGAGAGAGAGAGAGGCAGAGAGAAAACAGGTTCGTTCGCCACCTTCCGGTTATCAGAACTGGACACGCACCGAACCGTTGGAAAGAGGGGGAGGAGACGCTTCCAACAGCATCAAGCCGGACGCCGGACTCCGCCGCACGCGTCGCCGAAGCGTCCGCCGGCCAGCAAGCTTCCGAGCTTCATTTCATTGACTTTTCGACCTCCGTTTCCGATGATTCTTGTACCGTTGGTTTCCTTATCTTGTAAGCTTCGATTCGGTATCTCATTTATGAATTATGGTGAACGTTTGGATTTTCGCCTAATTACAGTGTAATTTCAGATCTGCCGACGCGTCTTTTCGGCAATCATCCGACGAGAAAAATGAGTGGTGCATATTTTTGGTATCCATGCTTTGATACGAATATATTGACACCAATTTCGCAGCTATCCGACACCGTTGATATTTTTCGATGATTTTTTCGGCGACTCTCCGATGAGTGCGTCCGACAATCCGAAATTTATCCATGATAATTAATTTGATGTTAGAATGGTTTATTTCTGCGTAGCGGAATTAGTATGAATTTAGATTAGTCAGTTATAATTAAATTTTATTCCTGATAATAAATTATGTTATGCAGTAATTCTGTATCAGGCGTTTCTCCAGTCGCGAGATGTCGTGCTTGAGGAGATCTAATTGGAGATTTGTCTAGTTTGTGAGTTATATAGCTTAATATAATGCTCCATTCTCTTTTATTTTATTAATGTTTTATTTGCATTCATACATTGGATGTTATATATATATTTATGCACTACGAATAATTATTGAGTATTATGACACATGTATGTGAATGATTTATTAATTATGTGTTGCATAACTATTGTGAATGCTGGATAGTATTGGGATGACGCAGGAGTCACTAGGAATGTGAATATGATGGATGATGGATGAGCATTGACTGGTGTATGACAGTTCAGGAGCTTGCTCATCGCTTACTGCTGCCAGTCGGGTCGCTGCATGGCTTCGGCCAGGGACAGCTGGTACCCTATGTATTGAATTTTTAAAGTAATTTCAGTTGGACATAGAGAGTCAAGGTGGGGGTCGGCTCCCCGTATTGAGATTTAGTATGATTCCTGTAGACTGATTCCTATTTTTGATTGATTATGTGATTACTTATATGCATGACATTATGCATTAGCGTTTCTAGCATTCGAATGGCACGTTATATTGATAACTATATAATTTATTGAGTTGAACCCTCATTTCTATTCACCAATTTTTCCTAGATTGCAGGTTGAGCTTAAGAAGTAAAAATTTATGTTGAGTTTTTCTTGCCACCATCTTTCGGCAGTGAAATGTATGTTATTATTCAGATACGTAATTAATTTTATATTGTGCTGTATTATTAAACTCTAACACTCCACATAGTTATTCTGTCAAATGTAATTTTGATTTAGAAGTATGTATTTAGTGTGTGATAATTATTGAGGGAACCAGAGGTTCCTCATTATATTGTTTTGGTGAATTTCTGTTGAGCTGGAATTTGAGGATGATATTATTTTTTTTTAATGTTGTTATTGAGATAAATGGTCTGAGTGGCAATGGTGTTATTTGATAAGAATAAGAATGTTGGTATGATTGAGATGAGAGCCTGAGCGGCTTTAATGTAATGATTTGTCAGGTTCTGTTTAACAGGTGGGCCCATAGCCCTTGATTTGTGACAGTTACAACTGTCATATTGCTATTTTGTCGTTTAGTGGAGAGTTAGGCTTACTACGGATTCTGAAAGCCTTAAACTTTTCTGTTCCCTAGTGCCGGTCACGTGCCTTCGGGTTCGGAGCGTGACACATTTAATCTATTTTACGACATAATTAATCTTAAATAAGATTTTAATAATTTTAATTTTGAAAAGTTTCTTTCAACCAAAGCAACCGTTATAGGTATAGTTAATAATATTTTATAAGCAATGCATGTATATGGAAAAGAAAAAAAAATTATGAATTTTACTTTTTTGAGGCTGAAATTTGAGGCCTTTATTTACTAAAAAAAAAAAATGAGGCCTTTACTTTTTATAGGCAGAAATTTGGAATCTCTATTAATAAAAAAAAAAAAAAAAAAAAAATTGGGGCTTTTACTTTTTTTAAGTTGAAATTTGAGGACTTTATTTAACATTATTTATTTATTTATTTTTTTTTTTAGACTTTTACTTTTTTGGGACATGAGGCAGCTGCCTCAAGGTGAAATCGGCCCAGTATATATATATATCTATCCCTTTTAAATACAAATATTTTCAAGTGAATAGTGATAAAATTAATAATTTATATAAGACGAAAAAGTTATAGTATGATTTTATCTAATATTTCATTATTAATAATGCCTTACCATTTTCTAATAAATATTTCCTGTGCTTTTTATATTGGATGGAGAGAATGTCTAATTGCATTGAACTGGTTGGCCTGGTGATGAGGTGGATGATCGATTAGTATGTTCACTGCTACCCAAAAGACAAATCCTGTACAATTATTTGACTGAATAAGCCAACACATAACCAAATTCTTTTTAATAAATAATTAAAATAACAAAAAGTAAAGCAATTAATATTATATTCTTTTTTTTTTTTTGCCAAATATTAATATTATATTCTAATTGTTATTTTGTTTTCTTGGTTAGATCTGTGTCTGCTTTGAATGAACCCACGTAGACAGTAGGTTGGATGGAAATTAAACATATTTATGAATTTTACTAATTATTTTTGTACTTTTTTTTAAAATTATTCGCTTGGAAAGTTTTGTGACATAACGAAGTAATTCATTATTTAAAAAAAAATAAAAAAGAAGTAATTCATAAATTTTGATTTAATAATATTAAAAGTATTTTTAAAATAAAAAAATATAAATTAAAATTTCAATCGAAATCTAATTATATATATATATATATGAATGACTAATTAAAAATAAAAGTGGTTAAATACACTCTAAAATTCTTAAATATACTTCATTTTAATTTTTTAACTTATTAAATGACTATATTACCCATATAATTTATAAGTTATAATGTCATTAATTACTACTAATAATTATAATTTAAAAAAAATGAAATAATTCATAAATTTTGATTTAATAATATTAAAATTATTTTTAAAATAAAAAATTTAAGTTAAAATTTCAATTGAAATCTAATTATATACATACGAATGACTAATTAAAAATGGAAGTGGTTAAATACACTTTAAAATTTTTTAATATACTTCATTTTAATTTTTTAACTTATTAAATGATTATATTATCCATATACTTTTATAAGTTATAATGTCATTAATTACTACTATTAATTATATATTTTTTTTGCTAGTGTATGATTTAAATAAATGTAATTTTAATATTTATACTATTACATTAAAAGTTATAAAAAATTATATGCTTAAAAAATTTTAAAATTATAGTTCATAAATATATTATTAATACCACAATATAGTGAAAATGAAATATATATATATATATATATATATATATATATATATATATATATATATATATATATATATATATAATTAAAACTATTGAGTCAAGAATAGAAGATATTTATTGAACATTTATTAATTTTATTGAATCTCACCGATAAAATTAATGCTAAATAAATAATAAAATATAAAAAAATGAGATGAAAATTTTAAACGTGGTGGATGGGTAACATTGTCATTTCACTAAGTAATAAAAATAAAGTGTAATATATTTAAAAATTTTAAAGTATATTTAACCATTCATTTTAAAATATTCTCTGTGTTTTTTATTTTTGGGTTTACTCTCTTTTTCACTTTTGGGTCTTGTCGCTTTTAAGATAAACTTTAATAAAATGTCAATTTTTTTATAATTTTATGGTAGCATTTTTTTCTAATAATTTAGATCTTATGATATGATAATTAGAATTTTTTTTCCTTTTTGATATTTCTCTTTTAATAAACTCTTTATATTACATGTAAAATAATATAATCAGTGTAGTATAAAATAATATATATATATATATATATATATATTTCAAATAATAATAATAATAATAATAATAAATAGATAAAAAGCAAAAGCACAGTTCAATAATTCACCCAAAGCCACTAGTTGCAAAGGTGTCTGAAAATCACAATAACTTAATTTCATGTGTATCTTGGGCAGTTTCTCTAAACCATCTAAGTCAAACTTTGCCTGCTCCAGAGTCAGAGATGAGGGCATGGCATAATAATAAATAAATAAATAAATGTAGAAAAACTATAAAAAGATATCCTACATAAGTTTATTTTTCAATTTTATCATATAGTTTGGTATGTTTGGCAACACCAAAAATTAATGGGAAAATTCACTTTTAACATGTATTTTGGGGAGGGCTGCCTTGCCCATATGTAAAATATGGGACAATGGATGTTGATATCTTAGGATATGTCTTTTTGCCTTGAAAATGAAATGAGAATGATGATAAATTTTTATATATTGATAATTTTATCTTTTTTAATTATATTAATTGAATGATAGTTCAAAATTTAAATATGAAATTATCCTATCTTCATTTAAATTTAAATTACTGAAATATGTCATAAAGCTAGGTATACTCTTCTTCTTCTTCTTCTTTTTTTTTTTTTTTTTTTTTTTTTTTTTTTTTTTAATTAGGGTCAATATGGCTGAGTAGCTTCTAAATATTAGTTGCTGCTAGCAAAGGTTGAAGAGCCAATATGATAGTTGATTGTCTTGCTAAGTTGGGTCATCAAAGTGTTGCTCATCTATTTGGCAAAAAAAAAAAAAAAAAATTTGCTCATCTTACTTTGGAGTCATGCTATGCAACATGTTATTGTACCTTATGCAATAAAGTCAGTGTTGGATTTATCACTTATATAGCTCTTTCTTCTCTCTCCTCTCTCTGTCACTTGCTCCTTCATCTAGGGTTTCGAAGGGGCTACCCTTTGGTGGTTCCAGCCACCGAAAAGAAAACCTAATTTCATCTTCCAATTTTTCTTTTTTTCTATTGCTTTGTTTGAATAAAGTTTATCTACTCATGATTGGATTTATTTTGCTACCCAATTCACTTGGGTTTTATGTATTTTGGAGTCAGTACATTTGTGGAGGCTCTACTATCTCTATCTATGATTTCTATTACCTCTTCCATTAGCCTTTTTTTACTTTGGAAGGTAAGTGGAAAATGATAGATCTTTCTGGATCAGGCTTGGGTTTCCTTGGATTTTTGTGTTTTCTTTATGATCTGATGCATTACCTAAGATCCCAAGCTTCTGATGGAGATCTGAGTATTTCATGGTGTAGCCATGGCAATTGGAGGGTTTTGTTTCTTTATCGGGCTTGCTCTGCCTTTGGTAGTGACGGGCAATTGAAGATCTTTGTTGAAGCTCAATGGTACAATTTTTTTTAGAGAAAGCTCAAGCGCATATTTCCTTCTGATGGTGGCATCATTTCCCTCTCTCTCTCGACTGCTTGCGGCGGCGATGGTAGAGGAATCGGCAGCGGCAGAAACTGTTGGAAGTCTATTGTAATGATCTGAATTTTTATTTATTTTTGAAAATCTTATTTTTATACGGAAATATAATTATTTAATTGTTGATACTATATTGGTATTTAAAGTTTCATTAAATCTTGGATTTTTGTGATTTTAAAATATTATTTAATTGTAAATTTATATTATGTTAAAATGTTATTTTAATTAAAAGAATTATTTCATAAATTTTAAGAAAATGTCGATTTTAATATTAATATTAAAGTTTAAGTAAATTAATTAGTAAATCAAATTATTATTTTGAATTATAGAATTAAAGTAAATATTATATGTTATATATTTTTTTTATATATATATATAGTCTAAAGTTATTATTATTATTATTATTGTTATTATCATTATATATATATATATATATATATATATATTAGAAGATAAGAATTAGAAAGAGGAAAGAAAGTAAAAGAGAAGCAGTACATAAAAGAAGGAAAGAGAAACGGACAGAAGAGAGAGAGAGAGAGAAAGGGAAAAACGGTTCAAACGCTGTCTTCCGGTCACTGAAATCTGACACGCACCGGACCGTTGGAAAGAGGAAGCCGAGACACTTCCAATGGCATCAACCCGGTTGCCGCCGCATGCGCCGCCGGAATATCTGCCGGTCGGAATCCTTCCAAGCTCTGTTTCGTTGACTTTTCGACCTCCATTTTTGACGATTCTTGTACCGTTGGTTTCCTTATCTCGTAAGTTTCGATTCGGTATCCCATTTGCGAATTATGGTGAACGTTTGAATTTTTGCCTATATTAGGTGTAATTTCGGATTTGCCGTCGCATTTTTCGGCAATCTCTCAGCGGGTAAAAATGAGTGGTGCATATTTTCGGTATCCACGCTTCGATACGAATTTATTGACACCAATTTCGCCGCTATCTAACACCGTTGATATTTTTCGATGACTTTTTCGGCAACTATCCGATGAGTGCGTCTGATAGTCCGGAATTTATCCCTGATAATTAATTTGATGTTAGAATAGTTTATTTCAGCGTATCGGGATTATTATGAATTTAGATAGTTAATTGTAATTAAATTCTATTCCTGATAATAT
>CATKHJ010005689.1:0-13971 GCA_949750685.1 Vernicia montana | reverse complement strand
TACCTATTTACAATACATATCAGCATCTGTTTTTTTTTTTTTTTTTTTTTTTTTTTTTTTTTTTTTTTTTTTTTACAATCTACTAACCCATAATTATCTCTCGACTGAGAATAACCTATCGGCCCCACTCTAGTTGTGGATTGCTTTTCTGAAATAAGGGCCATCTGTCTGATGGGACAGTCTCTAACAGTGTGTCCAGTACTATGACACACTGTGCATATGTGCCTCGGGAAATGCCGGACCACTCTACAAACACCAGGCCTAGCCACTCTCTTCCTAATAGTCCGTCTTATTCTAAATCCTCTAAAGGCCAGATCCCTCGACTGAATAACCATATCCTGAAGATCTTGGAGCCTCTCCTCCAGTATGCTAACCTGAGCCTCCAGAGATAGTACTCTCATCCTAAGGTCTACATCTGGTGCTAAATCAGGATCCTCCTTCGACGGGTACTCCATATTACGTGACGCTGCCTCTAATATCCGATCATCCTGACTCGTACCCCTTTCCAACGCAGTCGACATCTACATAGACCATTTTCATATTATTGACAAGTAAATTTTATACAAATATTACACATATATACACAAGAATATCAAATTTTATACGAACTTCGCAAATTTAATCCTAATGATAAACAAAATGACAAGAAGGACCCTAAACTCCATGGTACTACATAAGACTACCAATTACATTTATGTAAAATACTTAAGCTCTGATACCAACTTTTTCACATCCCACTTTTGGGATGCAACGGTCCTAGGGCATGGGTAAGCATACGCTACCAAAGACCCATAGAACCCATCTATTTTAGATTATCACTGTAACTCCGGCCGCATGTCGGTAGTACAGTTACCATTCCTAAGATCAAACTTGCAAGGAATAGAGTACTCCCAATATTACCATCTTATATCCTTAACTCCATTTAAGGCATAAGCAATCTCACAATTACCATTACACATTCCTAGTTTAAATTTATTATATTCAGTGCAGTCATTTATATGCATATATCATATCACACTTATAGTAGATTATGTACCATGGAGTGTTTAGATATTGTTACCGTACATCAAACTTTTATCAAACACACACATTCATAGATCCAAGTTATATTGTTATTTACATAATACTACAAAATATAAACTTATGCATAAACACTTTTCAACGACCTTCAGCAGCAAGTGGAGAAGAATACTTGCACTGGGTTTTGCTATCCTTAAAAAAATGGTAAAAGAAAGGTGTGAGATAAAAATCTTAGTGAATATACATTAAATAACCAAGCACAATATTTGGAACATGTTGTTCATACTTTGGATTCAATTAGTTAACACAATAAGTAGGTAACAAAATTCCAGAATAAGTTTCAAATGATGGTTTTAGCATAAATTATTATCAATTTATTATGAACTTAATTCACAATTCCCATGTAATATAGTACTGTGGAATCCATAAATTTCAAGTTACAAATTATATCACAAGGTTAGCTAGGCCTTGTGGCTAGGGCGTTCAAATAACTCATAGCTAGGTTCAAATCAATGTGCACAGAGTTCAGTGATCCCCTCACCGAAGGAAGGGAATTTCTGCTTTTGGTCTTAGACAAATTATATCACAAGGTTAGCTAGGCCTTGTGGCTAGGGCGTTCAAATAACTCATAGCTAGGTTCAAATCAATGTGCATAGAGTTCAGTGATCCCCTCACCGAAGGAAGGGAATTTCTGCTTTTGGTCTTAGGTTGGGTTTCAAACAAATAGAATAATTTACTTGAAGGAATTTAATGAGGGTTCATAGTTCACAATACAAGTTTCTCAAATTCAATATCAAATGATAAAATACAATCACATAATTGTGGTGCAAAGGACATGTGCTGGGAAATTTAATATACACTCACCTCAAACTCTTTACGTTCCGAAATATGGATATTTTTCTTCTTCCTTCTTGTTACAAGGTTCTTCCTCCAAAATAATTTCCTCACCCTCTACACATTATAAATGTCATAAAAAAATTAAGTTTTTCCTTAACTAAGTTCATTATAATCATAGAATTGAAAGATAGGTTTACAAGTATTATAGAACTACTCATACTATTCCTATTGTAATTTAGGTTATACACTTCAATTGATTTAATTTCAAACATATATTTACATTCTAACACATTTCCCTCTATTATGTTCAAAATTTTTCTCACTTGGAATTTTGGTAACTTCTAAAATTTACTCCTTAAGTTTCCCTAAATTTTGTCATCTATGGTTTAGCAAGGTTTCAGCCTCTTTTTTTAGTTATAACTCAAGCTACACAACTCTAAATGGAACAATTCTTTTTTATATGAAACTAGACTTATAAGGATACATTTCATTAGTTTGGACCTTAAATTTATTCTACTTCTAAAGTCCTCAAATTTAGAATTGAATGTCAAAAATTCTGTCAATCAGAATACTCTGTACAACCCTTTTAATTTTCCCATATTTTCTAATTTACTTAGATTTTTACAGCCTATAGAATATATATGGAGATTTATTTCATATGTTTTTATCATCTCCAAATTCTTATCCTAAGCTAGTCAAACCTGGCCTTTAATTTTCTAACTTTTCAGGATAGTCCACAGATTGTCATCCAACTTCTCCCTTCAATAACTCCAAAAGTAGAGAGAATTGACTTAAACTTCTTTCTAGAGAAATAAACTAAAGATATCAAGCTACAATTTTGAAGTTTTGAATTTCCTCAAATTCATGATCACTGGGGTTCAATTTCCCCTCTCAAATTCCAGCACTTCTAAACCCTCAAGTCTGTTTACTTTGGTTTCTTATTTTATTCATACTATTCTTTTATTCCTTGCTCCTTTCCACCAAAACCACCTCAATTAAGTCTTTTTAATTCATTCATTCATCGTTTCTCAACTCCAAACCCTCATTTCTCCACCTCCAATTCAACCAATACAACCAACACCACAATTCAATCATACAATTATCACACAACATAAATATATATAGATTAAAATAGCTAATTTAATTCATAATCTTACCTCAAAAATCTTCCTTTCTTATTTTGCTCTCTCTTTCTTGCTCTCTCTTTCTTTCTCTTATCCTTTCCTTAGTAAACTTTTGAGAAGTGAAAAGAAATGAACTTATCTTCTCATCTTTACCCATTTATATTTTTTCTTTTCTTTTTCTTTTATTTTTATTACATGCAATTTTGGTAACATTTCCACCTTTGATTCCTCCTCTCCTTGGCCGGCCTTGACACATGTTTATGTTATATATATATTTACCTTAGCCAAATATAATAATTATATTTTTTTAAAGAAAATCACATTTTTGCCCTTTTTGCCTAAAGCTTTACTACACTTACTAGTTTTAGTCTAAAATTATTTCTAATCTATAATTTAGGATTCTAGTATTATTTTTAGTTAGTTCCTTAATAATTTCACTTAAATTAAAATTTTTGAAAATTCTAAAAGTCGCTATTCTACTGATAACGCGTACACTAACCCAATTCCCTTAATCGCGCGCCATATTAATTTTTGGATTCCTAATTTCCTATTGTCTAGGTTTCTAATGGTCATAGAAATCCTAAGGTGTTACAACTGGATCTTATGAATAATGCGATTAATTTAACCTAAATTACTAGTATATAGGCGATGCTGTCAACTTTTAATTAGGGATTTGTGCGAATAAAACTAACCTGAGTTTTCGTATATAAGTGGCCGACATTGTCAACTTCCATTCAGGGATATGAGATTTAGGCTGCGAGAGCTGTCAATCAAAGATGTAAATATCTAGGTTGCAAACTGTCAATCCAAAGAAAAAAGTGACCACACAGTATCTAGAACAAAAAATTAAGCTTGTATTGATATGCATGATAAAAATACATTATGAGTTTACAAAGCTATTTATAGGAGAATTACAAGCGTATTTCAGTAATTACAAATCACTTATCCTAATATGATACAAACTTCCTAATTAGGTTAAGAGTTACAGACAAGTTGGGCTCACTATATACATTGGGCCCACTAGTGAGACTATGGATCTATTTACACAAGCTGCTCTAATCTCAGGCCCACTTTAAACAACTGGGCCCAACTACCACTTTTGGACAGGCATCAATAGTGCCCCCAATAACCATTTACCTTAGAAAGGTCAAGGGTTGCACCTTTTTCGAGTTGGTCGTTATTGGCAGTTGGAAGGATTTTCTCAAATTTCAAGATAGGAAGCAGAACCATCGCACCTTTTCACCTTCTTGAAAGCTTATAACTAGACCATCTCAAGCTAATATGTTCATCCTATCTTACCCAATGTGACCTAGTCTAGCATCCCAAATATCTACATCTTCACAGACATTACTAAAAGATGGTATTGAAACTAGACTTATAAAATATCTACAACCCTGCTTAATATGAGTATCTAAAATAAGAAAATCATCATCTATACATGCACAACCATAATACACAGTACCATAATATAATTTATAAGTAGCACTTGAGAAGTGTATATCATATCCCAAAAGTAACAAAGAAACAACATAGATCAAGTTTCATTGAATCTCTGAAGTGTACAGGACATCATGTAAGAGAAGTATACGGCCACTATGCAAAACTAATTTACAAGTACCAACATCTTTTACTTTGATGCTTCTTTCCTTCGCCTAAATCAACTTTGTTTCTTTTGGGTTTTAGCTCAACTTTCTTTCCCTTTTTCCTTCTTTCCATAAGGCTTACACTTTTTGCCAAAAATTGGATGAGAGCTTGACTTAATCACATAAGCGTCCCCTGGAAGTTTCACTGTTCCAAGATGTTTTTGCTTCCAATTCTATGTGATGAGCAGCATCATCAAATGTCTTGATACTCTCATTAGGGGTCAAGTTTACTTTCATGTGCCCCACTTATTAGGAAAGGAATGAATAATAGTTTGCACTTATTGTCTATTCGTAAGAAAGTGGCAAGCTGACTTAAGCTCCCTAATCATATTAGGCATCTCTTTTCGATGATGCTTAATAATATAGTATGATTGGGACGCTTCTTATAATTACAAAACTTAATAGTCAGCTGCCTAAGCCTTGATATACTAGTGCCTCTAAATTTTTCATTGACGACAACCTAGACTTGATGTGCCGTGGGATAATCTTTATACTCAAAAGCCAAATCATCGTTCACAAAACTTACCAAAATGTCTTGTGTAATGACATCATCCTTCTTCTAGGCTTGGTATGTGTCTACAACACATTGATGTTGAACTAAATCTCCTTCAATAGGATTGTCCAAAACATGATTGACAATATCAAGAACCTCTATTCTTCTGAAACATATTGGATTTTCAAATTTCACACTGAAATTTTCACTGTTTAAATTTATGCTTTATTTAATTCAGCAATAATGTTCTTTTGAGGCCATTTAAAAAACCCAGAGGTAAACTTCCAAAAAGAGACATAAAGTACAATGTAAATGCCCAAACTAATATTTTTCCACAAATGCAAATAAAATAATGATAACTTTACTTAGGACATAGAGTCAAAAGTTCACTAAGTTCCCAATCATCGTCTATTATCAAAACTTTAATTATTGTTAATTTTATTTCATTGTGCAAATAAAAATATTCTAGTATCACATAGATACTTGAACTCCCACTCAATTTGATGTTCCAAAAACAAAAGTTCATAGTATAAACAAACATGTCAGATATATAAAAACAATAGTTAATTATTATATACACATGATATATACACAAAATTCATATGATTATAGCTTATTCCTAACTATACATCAAAAAGGACAACATGCAGAAGACATATCAAAAAGAGTTTTCCAAAAAGAAAAGGTAAGGACTACAAATATGTCCATTGGAGGACTCTAATCCTTCATGGAATAGATTCCTCAACCTTATCAAGCATACGCGAAATATCTCTACTTTGCCTTTATAATTCAAAGTAACTAGCCCTACGATTGCAAACATTAGGACTAATGGAATGAACCATTGATCGAGCTGTCTCACACTCTATATTTCGTGACACAAAATGTCACATCCCATCTTTGAGATGTGATGGTCCTAGGGCATAGGAAGACTTAAGGTCACCTAAACCCGTAGAACCCTCTTAATCGATGCTATATTAGCACATTATACAATGTACACATATCCAGGATCATAATTAGTAATTTTCATATCTTAAAAAGATATCAATAAAACCCCAATACTTTAGTATTCATATTACTTATCTTCATTCATTCACAGCAGTTATCATCCATGATACTCAATATCATCATATTATAATTACAGGTCATTATTGGCAATCTCCAATACTTAAAAAAAAAAATTCTGAAGATCACAATAACCATGGAGCTCTAAATTAAACTCTTTGAAATATATAATACTACAATTTTGAAATTTAAAACAACCATTTGCAGCAATGGAAATCCCAAGAGAAGGAATTGAGCTTGAGAATACCTTGGTTGACCTCCAGTAATACTGGAAAATAATAAACCACTAGAGGGTGAGTTAAACTCAGTGAGTATGTAATATTTTAATATAATATGCCGGCAAGAAAATATATTGCGAAATGGAAGTTCAGTACCATTTAATATTAAAGAAGAGGTACCATTCAGGTAAGCAATAGTAGCTCCATTTATAAATAATTTAGCAGAAATCAATAAAGTTTGGAAACGGTAGGTTTCCCATAGTTAAATATCTGGAGTGGCGGCTAATGCCTTGCTCACTCATAAACAGTACTAATTGGAGTGGCAGCTAATGCCTTGCTCACTCATAAACAGTAATACAAAGCGTAAGACTGATCAGGTCTCACGGCTAGGACCACCCCTCTTAGCTGAGGCGGATACGCTCACCCTATCCGCAAGCTTTTTACCATGTGCACAGGTTCGATGTATTACCCCACATTAGTAGGGGGATTTCTCCTTATCAGGGATATCATTTAAAGAATGTTCATAATATATGAATCATAAATCACATGCAAATTTAATACAATAATAATGAGGTTTTGTAATTTCAACAATGGTTTCAAATGAACTTTAGAATGTTCAATTGAATCAGTAGTAAAACAGTTAGACCAAAGGTGATCAATGAATTAGCTGATAGGCCGAAGGCCATCGATGTAATAGCAATTAAGCCAAAGGCTATCAATAATATAGTAACTAGGTCGAAAGCCATCAATGAATTAACAAGTAGGTCAAAGGCCATTAATGAAACAACAGTTAGGCCAAAGGCTAGCAATTGATTAACAGGTAGGCTAAATATCATCAATGAAATAACGGATTGGTCAAAGGCCATCAAGTATGACCCTAACATAGATATTTGAATATTAATGGTTGTTCGGGATTCATATGCAATGAGAGTTAGGGCTTTCAATGATTTATATATGTATATCAAGTAAGTGATATTTCAAGGGCAATCGCCCATACTATATTAAAATACTACAAACTCACCTCTTCTCCTTTGCTCCAATATAGCCTTTACTTTCTTGGCACTTTCCTTTCCTTAACCTTCACATTCTACAACCAATTGTACCATGTAATTATACTTTGACCATTACTAAATACTTCACTTAAATTACCTTATCCTAATTCTATTATTAGTTCTAATAGATTTAACTTAACAAATACTATGACAATTCTACCAACAATAATTATATCAAGTTTATTTCAATATGAAATACACATGTAGACTCATTTTATAATTGCCAATATACTTTTGTTCATTTTCATGTAATGGTCAAATAAGCCTAAAAGTTGAATTCCAATACTCTATTCATTTCCATTAAGTTCATTACCATGATTTAATAAATCATTATACTTTTATCATTTCATTTTCAATTAATCATATTCATACTATGACAAGTTAATTGATTAACTTTAGTAAAATCAAATCAAACTCTAATGATCATATGATAGCACTAAAATAATATACTTCCATGTATTCTTATTAACCAAGTTTGAACTCTCGGTACTGTTTCTACCATAATTCATGTTCTATTAGTCCAAATGGGTTGATTCTTTTTGGATATCAAAATGGATATATCAATATACAATATATCCAAAATTGAGCTTAAAATTTATTCTACGCAGGATATGGTGACCATTCAAATTCTATTATATTTCTATTAAAGGGACAGATTGAGTACACTTCACTTATTTAGATACAAATAACAATTTACAGATCCAAATTCAAATTCCTTTTATCAATAACTACTAAACATAAACATGATCATTTCCTATGTTTTATATTTAGCCTATTTCAGCCTTTAAGGTCATCAAATCTGTCACCCAATTCCAGATTGCCTATTAGGTCATCAATCCGGGTCAGTTTCAGTTTAGGAAAGATATCTCCTTATAAAAATAAAATCTTACAAAGTAATTTTACCAGAGTACACATAAGATATATATTTATAACTTTCATGTTTTGACTTTAGTCAAATTCAGATTCTAACTAGTTTAAACATAAGTCACAAATTCTAGCTCTTTAAGTGACTTAATCTCTTATAATTCTCAATACACAACTCTAACTCCTTCAATCAAGAAGCCCATAAAATTTAATCAATTTTTCCATCATATACAAGTTCATTTTTATTATGATTTGAAACAATCAAACATTTTCTCCAATAACCCATTTGGGCCTAACCAAAAAAAGAGAGGGGAAAGCATTTCAAGCTACAAAATAACCCAAGATTCATGTTTAAATTCAAGAAAGGAACAATATTTATGAAGAATTCACCTTGGGAATCCTTGGTCTTCCTTTGGTGGTGAGTGAGCCGAAATGATGGAGTGGTGGAGAGGAGTTGTCTTCTTTTTTTGTGTTTTTAGATGGTGAAAGTTGTGAAAGAAAATAAGAAACTTCTAGTTTTATATGCTTGTCACTACAAATGGATGGTGAAGATTAGCTTGAATGGATCCAATGGGTATGGATTTATGTTGTATTTTTAAGTTTATTATTTCATTAATAAAGAGATAAGAATGAATTAATTGGTAGTAATTTTGCTATATCATAATTCAATTAAGCTAATTATGATGTCATAATTTTGACTAAATGAATGGTGGGTTCCACCTTACTCATCTTCCTCCCATCTTCCACTAACTTATAACAAATTAAATTTTCCTCATTCCTTTAACATATATGACCGGCCACTAGTGTTGGGTTTTAGCCCAACACTTAGCTTTTTCATGCTCCATTATTTTTACTTCACATTATATTTGATATAGTTATTTGCAAATTTTATTTTTCAATCATTCAATTCTCACTCTAATCATACCTTTAACACATAAACTCTTATAATTCAATATTTACTATATTCACACATAATTATTTTATCATGTAATGGAGTGTCTCTACCAATATATATATGTAAATCACTAACATAATATTTCCCAATAACTTATCAAGTCTCTAATTTCACATTGTTCTAATAATGTTATTAAACTTAGGTTTATCTAGGATATAACACAAAAGTCATCACACAGACATGGTATGATGATCTCGTTAAATCATCCCATACTCGGTAAAGTGATCGTTAGAAAAAGAGTGGTAGAAACATATGCAACGCTGCGTACTTATCAAATTTAGTAAAATGATGACCCGCTGAGATAAGATCACACATCATCTCATGTACACAAAGTACATGAGTCATTAAATCATGGTTCATATCCATCCAGTACTCATACAAATCTTGAAGCAAGTGCCTGACTCATTCCACTCGAGCTTGAGTTCCAATCATCCACCAAAATTGATAAAATAATGGAGGACGTGGCATATTTGTTCTACGATAAATGCAAAAAAACTTACCACTAAAAATTTCATGTCACAATCTCAAGCAAAATCATAGGATTATAGAGAAAGTAGTCACAATATGCTTAAAATAAAAAATTGTTCAAGAATCATTTTATATTCTAAAACCTCATATAGAGAGAAAATAAAATGAAAAATAATTTTTTTTTTTAAGCTAGGACTACAATCATGTAGGCTTTGATATCAATAATAAAAATGGAAGTAAGAATTTAAATAGAAAAAATAGAGAATTCAAAATTTTCTCCTTGCTAACCTTGATTGTATCACTAGTTTTAGGTCCAGCTTTAGTCACAGATGTATTGAAGCTATTGTCCATGTAATACCTTAGACCCTCTCAACCTAAATATGCTAAACATGAGAAACTTTGAATAGGATGATATGTGAATGTATTAGTATATGGCTAGTGTAATCTAATTAATATTGAATATTTATATTGATGAATACAATTAAGTATGTTTACATGTGCCAAAAAATATCAAAAGTTGCCAAAATTATTAAGTTAGAATAAGGAAATAATAAGAAAATGTGCAAGTAAATTGTGGGTCCCACCCACACTATAGGATTCGTCCATGACATGTAAAGATCCTAAAAATGTTATATTTTATTCTTAATATCTATTTTAATATGTTTGAAATTAGGTAAGTAGAGTTTAGGCTTCACATTCCACTAACCTAAGCCAACTTTCTAGAATCGTGTAGTGTATCTCTACTTTATTATACACTATCATTTCTTTTAACATCTTTTACCATAAAAAATATCTTCCTTCACTTACTAAAGCTTCCTTGAGAAGCCAATAATTCTCCACCACAACTTCTAATACTTATTTTTCTACCACACATTTTAACTTAAAGTTTTCCCATCACTCTTCTCACTAACATTTCCTCATTTTTACTCACTAAAATAAAAGCACTCTCCTCTCTATTCTCTCATATTTGGACACAATCCTCCTTTGGAAGGAGAAGAGGTTTTAAGGTGATTCATTTCTCAAACTATTTCTTTTTATGTTCTAAAAATGATTCTTGAATTTCTTTCTTGTGTTATGAAATTGCTCTTCCTTTCTCCTTTCATATATTTGGCCATTACTTGGAAAATGAAGAGAAATTTTTATTATTTTAAGAATATTAATATATGAGCTTGAACATATTTGAAAATAATGTTTAAATCCATTCAAAATCTAGTATATTGTTGAAATGAGAAATTAAGGTTTGTATTGAGAATTATAAATGATTAAGTCATATATATAGTTGAAATTTGTACCTTCTGTTTGGAGAACTTAGATTCCGAATATGAATAAAGTTAAAACACAAAAGTTGTAGAAAAATATCTCAAGTATAGGTCTGTAAAAGAAATTTGTAATATTGGATGTTTGTAGGGAGATATAACACTCGAACTAGGACTAACACAGAATGATGATCAAGCAGGAAGTCTGGAATTGACTAACAGATTTGATGACTTTAGAGGAAAAATTAGGCTGAGTATAAAATATAAGAAATGATCATTGGTATGTGCAGTAATTTCATATGAAAGTAAATTTCATTTGGACTTGTACATTATGAGATGTCACTAAATAAGTATAGTATAGTCAGTTTGCCCCTGCACAGAAACAAAATAGAATTTGAAAAGTTTCTTGAAATTTTGTAGAGCATATTTTGAGCTCAATTTTGGATATGTTATAGTTTCATATGTCTAGTTTAATATGAAAAAATAATCAAATCATTTGGATTAGTAGAACATGAAATATGACAGAAAAAGTGTTGCAATGTCAGATTTATTCAATAGGTAATATATGAAAATATAATATTTTAATGTTACCACATATGATCAAATGAATTCTCTCTTAATATATATAATAAATGGTAATTGATGAGTATGTTGGGTCTTTAATTCTAAATTTGGTATGAACCACAAATTGGACATTTTAATTGTATATATGTTGGATATTGTCTCAATTTATGAAAAGGTTGAAGATTAATTAGAATTTTACCTAGTATTCCATTTGGCCACTCAATGAAACCTAGGGTTTGGCTTCAAAAATTGGTTTGAATACATAAATGAGTTGATTGTGTATTCAATTGGTTGAATATGAGTTTGAAATTAAAAAAATGGAAGCAAAATGATTAGAGTTTTGTTATGTGGGCCATTCAGCCACTTATTTGCAATTAGGGTTTTGACTTCCTCATTATTGTAGCTATGTATATGAATTGATTGAGTATGAACTCAGAAAAGAGTAATGGTAATCATGTGATTAGGGTTTACACCCTAGGCCATTCGGCTAATATATGTAAAAGAGTATATGTGTTTCATAAATTTGAATGAATGTGTGTATGAGTTGATCTTATTGAGTTGAACTTAAACTGATTGTTTGTTGATAGAATTATAAGGTTGAGTCCTAAGTTAAGATGTTAGGATTTAGTGCCTAGAAGTTAGATTACGGTTAGATTATTGATTCTTTAAGTTATAATGTGCAAAGTATAATATGAATGTGATGAATGATTGTAGAGAATGAGGATGATAAAGGAAAGTGCTCAAAGGATAGAGGAGCATCATTTCTACATGTGATAAGAGATAAGGCATCGAGGTGAGTATGTAATATTCTAATATAGTATGTGCATCACTATTGAATACCATAACAATTCATATGAGAATTCTTGAACCCTAGCTTTATTCACCCATGAATTATTGTACATCCTAAATGATACTTCAAATTGCCATGCTAGGTTTAACCATTGATGGCCTTCAACTTATTTGATCATTGTAAATATTCAACCTAAATTGTTGATTCACTATGATACTTCAAATCTAAATAAGATTGCTATTGGAATTCAAATGAATTCACATTGATATCATATTTCTATAAATAAATGATCCATTGTTTAAATATCATGAGATATCCTATACATATGAGAATTCCTTGAAAGTAGAAATCCCTAGCTGATGTGGGGTAATACATCGGGTCTTGTGCATATGGTACAAGCCTGCGAATAGGGTGAGCATATCCAAACCTTAGCTATGAGGGGTTCGATGGTCCTAACTGTGAGACCTGATTAGTCTTGTGCTTTATATGTGATATGTGAGAGAGTAAGCAAGGCATTGGCTGCTACACTATTTATATACATGTGGGTAGCATTCTGCTTCCAAATTTAATGATTTATGCTAAAAGTTTATTGATATATCCCTGTAACATCCCACTTTTGAGATGTGACGGTCCTAGAGCATAGGGATACATAACGTCACCTAAACCCATAGAACCTCATATTCTATACTACACTAAGCTTAACATTCATTTATGTCATACCCTGTATCCCCACTAAATTATTTTTCACACTGTCTGCAATTATATTGTACTGTGTTAATTTTACATTGTCTGCAATTAAATTATACAGTGTAATCCCAACACTGTCTGCTATTTAATTATACAGTGTTTTACCTACACTGTCTACTATTTAATCAGACAACATTATTTTCTATACTGTCTGTAAATTAATTGTACTGCGTTATAATTGTGCTGTATTATTTTTGCACTGTGCCTAATAATTAATCATATGATTAATTATATATAACTATGTGATTAATGAAGATTTGAAGGACTAATTAGAGATTAATTAGTCATCTTTTTAAAGATGCATGTGATTAATACTATTTAAGGTAAAGATTAGGTTGCTTATAAATTACTCTTTGGTGTTTAGCCAAATTAGGAAGAGTCACTATCTTTGCCCAATGAATAAGAAGAGTTTTTACCCAAAGGGTTAAGGGTAGTGAAATGACAATTTGCCCATGCTCTAGAATATTCTTACCCTTTCTCATTAAGGATAATTTAGTCTTTTCACATTCAAACCCTAAGCCTATCACTCACCATATTTAAGCATCTTTTTTCTCATCTTCTTCTTCATTTTCTCCCAACACAAGAATCCTTCAACCTCCATTAAAGCAAAATTCAGCCACCATTGAAGAGCTTGAAGGAGGGAGAATTCTTAGGTAATGTCTTCATGAAACCTTCTCCATTTTTCATCCTATGAATGTTTCTTAAGTCCTTTTTCTCATATGTTAAAGTTTTCTTTCCTTTTTCCCTTCCACATGATTCGGCCTACCATGGAATTCCATTTCCATGGTCTATAATTTTATTTAAATGCATATTCGTGTTTGTTAGCATGTTAATTAGATGATACTAGTGTCAATTTGTATAATGGGTGAACATATTTT
>CATKHJ010005641.1:0-20711 GCA_949750685.1 Vernicia montana | reverse complement strand
AATCAATTTAACAACAATCAATTGAATCAATATATTAATCTCAATCATCTTCATTCTCATGCTTTAACAATCAAGAACAATAATATAAATTGAATTGAAATAGAAATTAAAATAAAGTTAGGGATACAATATTGTTTAGGTTTATGAATCCGAAGGCTTGATTTTAATCCTTGATGTAAATTGATCTCAAATCCAAATCATCCTTGAATAAAAACTAGAAACAATTAATTGAAATAAAAATAAAACCTAATCTATGTTTATGTACAGAGAAAAGAAAACGAAAAGAAGAAAAACTAGAACTTCAATTGTGAAAATCGGGCTCGGGGTCTCTCTATTCGTGTTGTGGCAGCTGAAAAAGTTTGCTTAAATAAGAGATGGAAAACACCCGTTTTCAAGCCTAGAAAACGTCCGTTTTTTCTTTCTTTGAAAACACCTGTTTTTGACTTGTAAAAGAGATGAAAACACTATTTTTCAATTCTAAAACACCCTTTTTCATTGCTTCCTCATGCAACGCACCGTTTTAAGAACATTTTCATTAAATTCTCCTCATAACCTGTACATAACATACACCACAACAACTAATAACAAATAACATCAAAACAAACATAAAAAATAACTAAATTATACTAAAAACTAAACAATTAACTATAATAAAATTATCACAAAATAAGACACAACACTGTCTGCAATTTAATTACACTGTGTTATAATTCCACTATTTTATTTCTGCACTCTGTCTAATAATTAATTCTATAGTACATAATGTATGACTATGTGATTAATAATGATTAATTAGAAGTAATTTAGGATTATGTGAGCATCAATTTAAGATGCATGTGATTAATTACAAATGTGATAAATGGTAGAGTGTTTTAACTTGTGCATAATTGCCTAACTAGTTTGGGAAAAAGTCACCATCAACTACCAAATTAAGAAATGGATTTAGTCTTCCTATTCTTACAAAAGTTATTTACCTAAAGTGTTGGTGGGTGGAAATGATCATTTAATCTTGCTCTAAAATATTCCTACCTTTCCTCATTAAGGATATTAGTCACAGCCCAACTTCGCAACTGCGACAGTCCTATGGCATGGGTAGGTATAAGACCACCGAAAACCCGTAGAACCCTTCTCATCTCATAATCCTCATGGCATCATAACAAATATAACAACTCATCTATCACACCCCACTTAAGGCGATGCGACGGTCCTAGAGCATGGGTAGGCATAAGGCCATCAATCACCCGTAGAACCCATAACATAGCATTCCTTACGGTATCATCACAACTAACATATAACTCATACCCAAGATCTCAACCTGAACATACATATACATACACATATCTGCATTCTCATAGCATCATAATATCTTACTCATATCATCACATATCTTATATAATACATACCACTAATCATTCAATACTGCCACTAAGGCCAAAAGAATATCTCTCCCTTACACACACATGGAGCATCTAGAATGTACTTCAATACAAAATAATCAAGGAGAAATACATTAATCAACTTGGTTCTCTAGGAAGTAGGATGCCTGAAGAACCGAACCGATGAACTTCTATTCTCCTGGAAAAATGGAATTACTAATGAGATAAAACAGTGAGTAAAGAATATACTACCATACCTTTCAAACTTGGGTTTTCACATCATAAGAATAATTCAAGGTTAGGTTTCACAATACATAAGCATATGGATTCATATGCAAAATGGATATCAAGTTGGTTCGATGGCCATAAATATATATTTACATAGAAATCAAGCAAAGGCTTCCTTACAAGTATGCTTTATAATAAGCAACAATTCTCCTTACAGGCATGCTTTGTTTCTGATGAGCAGAGGCTTCCTTACAAGCATACTCTAAGTAGTGGTCCCCCTTACAGACATGCTACATGAAGTGGATCAGACTTCATGACTAGAATTGATACCCTTCCTAGCTAGGGTTCGGATATTATACCTTATCCGTAGGTACAATGTGCACAAAGTCTGATGTTTGCCCCACATCAATTTGGGGGATTTCTATTTCAAGGTTCATATACATATATCATAACGAATAAGCAATTGGCTAGGTTTCATACTTATATATAATCATTTAGAAATAAGGTTCACAATAATTCATAATCATTTGGCTTTTATAAAGAGATGGAACAACATAAATATCCATAGGTTTATGGGATTTTCATGGAAATTAGGTATAAGCATAATAGTATATTAAATACTCACCTTTGCTAAAAAGAATCTCTATACTTTCTAAGGGAAATCCACAATCACCTCAATTCATCATACTCATCATGATCCTCATGATTTCCTCTTGGATGAGCTTTTAACACATAAACACAAATAATGGAGAATATATCAATTAATACTCTTATAATCACTATACATATGCTAGACTCACAATTTCTAAGCATAAACCCTCCCCAAAGCATAGGTTATAACAATGGAGATGAATCAAAAGAAAATCAAAATCTTAACTCACCTCTTCAATTAATGCTTCAAGAAATGGATGATGGAATGGACAAATGCAAACCTAAATCCTTTTGTTGAAGCAATCAATGAAGTTTCTTAGCATTTAATGTGAGTGGGTGGATGATTTTTGAGAGAAAATGGGTTTAGAAATTCAGATGGCTCTTAAAAAAATGAAATGGGGCTCTAATTTTCCTTAAATAGAGTTGTTTCTCGATTAAGATCCCGCTGACGATAGCACTCGCAACAGGCAAGTAGCAGTCGTGATTCACATATCGCGGTCACGATATGCATGTTGCGGTCGCTACCTAACACTGTTCACGTGACTGTTCATCCTGGTATCCAAATCAAGCAGAAGAGTTCACGGGCTGAGTTTCGGTCGCAACACTGGACGCGAAACACATGTCGCGGTCGCGACATCATTATCGCGGGTGCTACTTATGTCCTGCAACTCCATTTCACAATTTAACTTCCAATTCTCAAGGAATTCAATTCACATACATCCATACACTTGAAATTCATTTATATACTTAATAAGAAGTCTTTACATGAATATACGGGGTATTACATTCTCCCCTCTTTATAGAAAATTCATCCTCGAATTTTACAAACTTACAGCACATACAGAATTATACAGAAAACAGATAAGGGTACTTAAGTAGCATACTTTGCTCACTCTCCCAAGTACACTCCTCTAAACCATGATTCTTCCATTATACCTTTATCATCGCTATTTCTTTATTTCTCAACTTCTTCACTTGACGGTCAATGATAGCAATTCAAGTCTCTTCGTAAGCCAAGTTCTCATCCACTTCTAGAACTTGTGGTTGCAACACATGTGAAGGATTCGACACATACTTTCTCAACATAGATACATGAAATGTAGGATGTACATGTGCCAAACTTGGTGGAAGAGTTAGTCTATAGGAGACATTGCCAACTCTTTCCAACACCTCGAATGGTCCCACATACCTTGGTGAAAGCTTACCCTTTTTACCAAATCTCATCACACCTTTCATAGGAGAGACCTTAAGAAACACATGATCTCCTATGGAAAAGTGGATGTCTTTTCTCTTTGGATTCGCATAACTCTTCTGTCTACTGAAGGCAGTCTTCAATCTTTCACGTATCATTGGCACTTTCTCAGAAGTTTCTTTAATCAATTTTGGTCATTCGATATGCTTATCACCCACTTCCATCCAACATACCGTGGATCTACACTTTCTACTATACAATGCCTTATACGGTGCCATGCCAATGATGGAGTGGTAACTATTATTGTATGTAAACTCTATCAATGGAAAGTACTTATCCCAACTCCCACCAAAATCCAACACACACATTCGGAGCATATCTTCTAGAGTTTGTATGGTTCTCTCTGACTGTCCATTGGTCTGCATATGAAAAGCTGTGCTGAAGTCCAACTGAGTACCCAAGGCCTCTTGTAACTTGTGCCAGAATCTATATGTGAACTGAGTACCTCTATCTGAAATGATAGATATAGGCACACCATGTAAACTCACAATCTTGTTCAGATACAACTGGACATATTGGGCTACTATGTAGGTTGTCTTGACTTCTAGGAAATGAGCTGACTTGGTCAATCTGTCAACTATCACCCATATAAAGTCATATCCCCTCAAAGTCCTTGGTAACCCAACCATAAAGTCCATCGTGATGCGCTCCCATTTCCACTCGGGTAGTTTGATCTCTTGCAAAAGACCGGATGGCTTTTGGTGTTCAAACTTGACTTGCTGACATGTCAAGCATGAAGACACAAACTTAGCCACATCTTTCTTCATACCAGACCACCAATAGTAATCTTTCATATCATGATACATTTTGGTGGCTCCTGGATGAACACTGTAAGGTGTTTAATGGATCTCTTTCATGATCTTCTCTCTAAGATCATTCACATCTGGTACACATAGACGATTCCCATATATCAATATATCATCTTTTAACACAAATTCTGCTGTCTGACCTGTTTGCACTTCTCTTTTCAACTTAACAAGTGAAGGATCCTCATTTTGCGATGCTTTAATCTCATCTATCAATTTGGGTTTCACTTGAAAAGTGAGCAATTAACACTTGAGATTCGAAAACCTCAAATTGCAACCCTTTGTTGAACAATTCCTTCAATTCTTTGATCAAAGGTCTCTTCCCCACTGCTATATGGGCTAAACTTCCCATAGACTTTCTACTCAGGGCATCTGCTACCACATTGGCTTTTTCGGGATGATATAGGATTTGACAATCATAATCCTTGAGTAGTTCTACCCATCTTCTTTGCCTTAAGTTCAAGTCCCTCTGCTGCAATATGTACTGGAGACTCTTGTGATCAGTGTAGATCTCACACTTCTCACCATACAGATAGTGTCTCCATAACTTAAGAGCAAAGATAACTGCTGCCATTTCTAGATCATGCGTAGGGTAGTTCATCTCATGTTTGTTTAACTATCTTGAAGCATATGCAATTACCTTCCTGTGTTGCATAAGAACACATTCAAGTCCCACTCTTGAAGCATCACAGTAAATTGCAAATCCATCTGATCCTTCTAGCAATGCAAATAATGGAGCTGTAGTGAGGCAAGTTTTAAGTTTCTGAAAACTCTCTTCGCAATCATCATCCCATTGGAACTTCACTTTCTTTCTAGTTAACTTGGTTAATGGCGAAGATATTTTGGAGAAATCCTTGACAAATCTCCTATAATAACCTGCTAAACCAAGGAAACTATGAACTTCAGTTGCGTTCGTGGGTCTAGGCCAATTCAACACTGCTTCAATCTTCTTAGGATCCACTTGAATGCCATCTTTGCAAACCATATGTCCTAAGAAGCATACATGATCAAGCCAAAATTCACACTTTGACAATTTGGCATACAACTGATGGTCCCTCAGAGTCTGCAGTACTATTCTCATGTGTTCCTCATGCTCTTCCTTACTCTTGGAATAGATAAGGATGTCATCAATGAAAACAATGACAAACTTATCCAGATATGACTTGAACACTCTGTTCAACAAGTCCATAAATGCTGCTGGGGCATTGGTTAACCCAAAGGGTAACACTGTGAACTCATAATGGCCATATCTCGTTCTAAAGGTAGTCTTGCATATATCATCATTCTTGATTCTGAGTTGATGATAGCCCGATCTGAGATCAATCTTGGAAAAGTGACTTGCTTCTTGCAATTGATCAAACAAATCGTCTATCCTAGGCAAATGATACTTGTTCTTAACAGTCATCTTATTCAACTGCCTATAGTCGATACATAGCCTCATAGAACCATCCTTCTTCTTCACAAAGAGTACCAATGCACCCTATGGTGAACTGCTTGGCCTTATAAATCCCTTATCTAATAAGTCTTGCAGCTGCACTTTTAGTTTCTTCAACTCTATAGGTGCCATTATGTAAGGAGGAATTGATATTGGCTGTGTACCAGGAAGAAGCTCGATATTGAACTCGATCTCCCTTTCTGGTGGCAACTCTGGCAATTCTTCTGGAAATACGTCTGAAAACTCACTAACTATTGGTATTTGATGTACCTCATTAGGAGTCTTCCTTGTATCAACCACATGCGCCAGATATCCTTGACATCCCTTCCTTAGAAGTCTTCTCGCCCCAATGGCCGATATTAAATTAGAAGGCACATCACTTCTATCTCTTTGAAACATAAACTCGTTCTCTTCTTGCGGCTTGAACACTATCTTTTTCTCATAACAATCTATGTGAGCATGGTGCTTAGACAACCAGTCCATACTAAGAATCACATCGAACTCGAGCACTTCTAACTCAATCAGATCACTTGGAAGTTTCCTCCCATCAATCTTTACTATGCAAGAAGGGTACACATGCTTCACCTCTATTGTTTCACCTAAATGAGTGGAAACTTCTAAAGGAACATTCATAATCTCTCTACCCTTTCCCAATCTTTTAGCAAAACACGGTGAAACAAATGAATGTGTAGCCCCCGAGTCAAACAAAACTCTAGCTGACACATCTTGAATTGGAAGAATACCTGTCACTGTAGTATTGGAGGTACGGGCCTCCTGCTAGTTCACTGCAAACACCCTACCATGACCTTTTGCTTCTGACATTGGTCCTGAACTCTGTGCCTGTCCTTGACCTCTATCTCTGCCTCCTATAACTCTGGTATCTGCTCTACTCATCTGGACTGTAGGCTGTGAGGTAGTAGGAGTACTCTGCTGCTCTCTAGATAATGGGCAATCCTTAATATAATGGCCTGGCTGATTGCATCTGAAACATACCCTGAAGAGTAGTCTACAAACTCCCTTATGTTTCCTCCCACATGTAGAGCAAGTAGGGTAAAAATAACCCTGCTGAGAGGATCTAGATGCACTCATAGCTCCAGGAACAGAAGCCACTGATGTGTTCTTTGACTGACCCCGACCTTGGCCTCCTAAAGGCTGAGTCTGAACAACAGTAGAAGTGGTATACTCAGAAGCTCTCATCTGTGAACTGTTCCCCCCACCTCTACTAGAACTACCTTGGCCTTTGCCTCTACTTTTGGATCATTGTTCCCATTCCACTTTCTCTTCCTTGCGTTTGGCTTCCATCTGTTTAGCCTTGTCAATGAGCTTGGAGAGAGAAGTAAACTCTATGGCATATAGGGAATTGTGCAATGGAGCAATCAATCCCTTCCTGAACCTCCTAATTCGAGCAGTTTCGGTAGGAACAATCTTTTGAGCAAAATTGCTCAATCTAATAAACTCCTTAGCATACTCTATCACAGACTTGCCCTTCTGTTTCAAGCTCTCAAAATGAGCTACTCTGCTTTCTCTTTCCCCTTCTGCTAGGAACTCGTCAATCACGTCTTGCTTAAATTGCTTCCATGAAGGCGGAGCATCACCATACAGTTGGTTCTCAACATGTCTTTGGAACCAATCCCAAGCATTATCCTTCATCAATAAGCCTACCAACTCAATGGCTCTAGCATCCGAACACGGAAGTCTTCTCACCACCTTCTCTACCACATCTAAGAACCCATGTGGTTCCTTCCCATCCTCACCATGGAAATCCGGTAACCCCATCTTCAGAAAAGCATAAATACTCACCCCACCTTGATCAATCGCTCCTCTAGCCATTTGTCTAGGGACTGGAGCATTAACAGGAACTGGTGGAGGTGGCATTCTATCTTGCATAGGAGCCGAAGGAGGTGGAACTCTCTCTTATACTAGTGGAGGAGGCGGCGGTGCTACATTAGCATCTCTTTGAATCATCCGTCTCAACTCATCCAATTATTGGCGTAGTCGCTCATTCTCAAGCCTTAATTCATCATCATCATTTCTAGGCAGAATAAGAACATCTTCCACTTGAACCCGGCATCTAGCCTTTGGCGGCTCAATTGGTTCTTCATGAATGGAAGCGGCATCCAAAGCCACATCCGGCAATCCCACATTCTCAATGGTCACATGCCTCGGTCTACCTCTTCTCCTTCCTCTTCTAGGAGGCATCTATAATATAGCAAATAAAAGAAGACATAACACATATAAGATAACACACTATACATAAATGATGACTTCAATAGACATAGAGGAATTTCCTAAGCTCTATGGTGTACACATAGTCTAGGACTCATATAATCTATACTAAACTTTAACCTTAAGCTCTGATACCAACTTTGTCACACCCCACTTAAGGCGATGCGACGGTCCTAGAGCATGGGTAGGCATAAGGCCACCAATCACCCGTAGAACCCATAACATAGCATTCCTTACGGTATCATCACAATTAACATATAACTCATACCCAAGATCTCAATCTGAACATACATATACATACACATATCTGCATTCGCATAGCATCATAATATCTTACTCATATCATCACATATCTTATATAATACATACCACTAATCATTCAATATTGCCACTAAGGCCAAAAGAATATCTCTCCCTTACACACACATAGAGCATCTAGAATGTACTTCAATACAAAATAATCAAGGAGAAATTACATTAATCAACTTGGTTCTCTAGGAAGGAGGATGCCTGAAGAACCGAACCGATGAACTTTTATTCTCCTGGAAAAATGGAATCACTAATGAGATAAAACAGTGAGTAAAGAATATACTACCATACCTTTCAAACTTGGGTTTTCACATCATAAGAATAATTCAAGGTTAGGTTTCACAATACATAAGCATATGGATTCATATGAAGAATGGATATCAAGTTGGTTCGATGGCCATAAATATATATTTACATAGAAATCAAGCAGAGGCTTCCTTACAAGCATGCTTCATAATAAGCAACAATCCTCCTTACATGCATACTTTATTTCTGATGAGCAGAGGCTTCCTTACAAGCATACTCTAAGCAGTGGTCCCCCTTACAGACATGCTACATGAAGTGGATCAGACTTCATAACTAGGATTGATACCCTTCCTAGCTAGGGTTCGGATATTATACCTTATCCGTAGGTACAATGTGCACAAAGTCTGATGTTTGCCCCACATCAGTTTGGACGATTTCTATTTCAAGGTTCATATACATATATCATAACGAATAAGCAATTGGCTAGGTTTCATACTTATATATAATCATTTAGAAATAAAGTTCATAATCATTCATAATCATTTGGCTTTCATAAAGAGATGGAACAATATAAATATTCATAGGTTTATGGGATTTTCATAGAAATTAGGTATAAGCATAATAGTATATTAAATACTCACATTTGCCAAAAATAATCTCTATACTCTCTAAGGGAAATCCACAATCACCTCAATTCATCATACTCATCATGATCCTCATGATTTCCTCTTGTAATGGAGAATATATCAATTAATACTCTTATAATCACTATACACATGCTAGACTCACAATTTCTAAGCACCAATGCATAGATTATAACAATGGAGAAAACTCAAAAGAAAATCAAAATCCTAACTCACCTCTTCAATTAATGCTTCAAGAAATGGTTAATGCAATGGACAAATGCAACCCTAAATCCTTTTGTTGAAACAATCAATGAAGTTTCTTGGCATTTAATATGAGTGGGTAGATGATTTTTGAGAGAAAATGGGTTTAGAAACTCAGATGGCTCGTAAAAAAATGAAACGGGGCTCTAATTTTCCTTAAATAGAGCTGTTTCTCGATTCTGATCCCGCTGACGATAGCGCTCGCAACAGGCAAGTAGTGGTCGCGATTCACATATCGCGATTGCGATATGCATGGTACGGTCGCTACCTAACACTATTCACGTGACTGTTCATCTTGGTGTCCAAATCAGGCAGAGGAGTTTGCGGGCTGAGTTGCGGTCGCAACACTGGATGCGAAACACATGTCGCAGTCGCGACATCATTATCGCGGGCGCTACTTATGCCCTGCAACTCCACTTCACAATTTAGCTTCCAATTCTTAAGGAATTCAATTCACATACATCTATACACATGACATACACTTGAAATTCATTTATATACTTAATAAGAAGTTTTTACATGAATATACAGAGTATTACATCATCCCAAGATCAGAAACCTGAACTCATACATATACATCTATCTCATCATAACATATACTCATACATACACTTACTCGTAATCTCATAAACTTGTAGTCTCTTATACTCATATATGTAAATCATCCATATAATTTGCCATAAAGGCCAAAAGAATAGCTCTCTCTCTTACACACATTGAGCAACTACAATATCTTCAAATACATATAAATTAAATGGAGAAATTACATTGATCAAATAGGTTCTTTAGGGGGAAAATGTCTGAAGAACCGAGCTGATAAACTTCTTAATCTCTTGAAAAATGGACTCACTAATGCGATAAAGCAGTGAGTAAAGAATATACTACCATACTTGTGAGGCTAGTTAGTTCAAGGCTAGCTCACAAGGATGGTAGGGCTCATAACTTGTCAAATGACTTACAATAGCAAATAAGGCTCATATATCTCGTAAGAATCAATAACTCGTAATATACAAGAATAAATATGTATATAGCTCATGAAAGAATTCATAACTTGTAAATATATGGATATAGAAATCAAGCTCCTAATACTTGGAGCAGAGACAATTTATTAGCATGCTCACCTCGTAAATAAAAGTAGAGGTTGGATTAGCATACTCTTGCTCGTAATAAGAGTAGAGATTTATTAACATACTCTTGCTCGTAATACATGAAATGGATCAGATTTCACGTCTAGGACAATTTATCCTTTCTAGATAGGGGTAGGATATTATACCCTATCCATCGGGTTACAATTTGCACAAAGTCTAATGATTAACCCACATTAGTAGGGGATTTCTATACCATTAAGATTATCTCATATAGATAGAATAATTTTGGTTCTCATAGACAAATAGCTCATGTGATTCAATTGATTCTCATACTCATAGGCATATATCAATATATGTATGGTTCTCATAAAAATAATAATTAGCAAATGGCTAATTAAGAACTTATAAAGGTTAATGAAATATTTGGTTCAACAACAATTCTCATATACTCATACTCATGGTAGCTTATAAAATAAATTAGGTATTATGCTTTAGGAATTCAAATACAAGAATAATAGTATATTTTCTACTCACCTTAATAAAAAAGAATACTCTATTATCTCTTAGAAGCTCCCCAATCACATCAATTCCTCATGGTCCTCATGATCTCCATTATGACTTCTAGGAGGAACTATACATATAACACATACAAATTAACAATACACATAACCCATGCTCTTAAAATCATCAAACATATACTATTCTCATAATTTCTAACTCTATTCCCTTCCCTAAGCACAATTTATAACAATGGAGAAGAAGAAACTCAAAAGAAATCAAAACCCTAACTCACATCTTCAATAGAAGCTTTAAGAAATGGAAGAAGGAATGAACTCTTGTAACCCTAGATCCCTTAATTGAAGCAATTAATGAAGACTCTAAGCATCTAATATAAGTGGGTGAATGTTTCCTTAAGAGAAAATGGGTTGTAGGGTTCAGAAATCTCGTGAAAAATGAAATGGGGCATTAAATCTCTAGTCCGACTCTCGATTCTGCCCCCACCACGATTCACATTCGTGAACTTGGAATTCACCGCCGTGAATCTTCGTGCCACGACACTGTTCATGCTACTGCTCTCTATCTTCACGGTCGTAAATTTTGAATTCACCGCCGTAAATTTCATCTAGAGACGAATCATCCAAAACTCATCCATTTAGTCACCGCCGTGAATTCTGAATTCACGACGTGAATTCTGAATTTACATCATGAATGTCAAATTCACTGCCATGAAATTCATCCAGAGATGAAAGTCCAATTTCAAACCTTTATTTACCGCCGTGAACTCTCTCCAAAGGCAGAATATGGGAAACATCTTGAGTTTTACTCCGATTCCCTACTCATAGCCCACATATATACTATATATGCAACTCATAACCCATATAAACACATATACTCATGAAATAAATCTCATAACTCATGCTCATACACATAAATATGATTACAGAATGAACATATGTACTTGGGGTATTATAGTATTTTGATATTTTCACAAGCAAAACCCTAATCCACTACTCACCATATTTAAAGAACATTTTCTCTTATTCTTATTCTTCTTTATTTTCTCTTCTTCTTCTTCTTCATTTCCTCCCAACACAAGAAGAACTTAGCCACCATTGAAGCTAGGTTCAGTCACCCCTCCCCTTATCTCAAACCAAGGAATTTCAAGATAAGTTATACATGAAACCTCTTCCATTTGAGTTCCTTAACTTGAATCCTTAAACTTTTTCTTGACTTATTGAGTTTTCTTGCTATTTTCCACTCCATAAGGTTCAACCATTTCTTGTTTTCAAGGAAGAGAGGAACTTCAAGGGTAAGCTTCACAAAACTTCTTCCTTTCCATGTGCTAAGTTAAATTCTTGAATCATCTTCCATGAATGCCTTGAATTTTCTTCTTCTTTTCCCTTATATGGTTCGGCCAAGAGTGAATTTTCATTCCCATGGTCTATAATTTTTATTAGATGCATATTATTATATGTTAGCATGTTAATTAAGTGTTTCAAGTGTCAATTTATGCAATTGATGAACAATTGATACTTTTTCCCAAAAATTAGGGTTCGACCATCTAGGGTTTTGGCTTTTATGATTTGTTTTGTTTCAATTGACTCTTGATTCATGACTAATTGAATGTTAATTGATAGATGGCATGATTAATTTTACATTAGAAGCATGAAATTATGTTTTCACCAATTTAAGTGATTATGCCAAGTATGAACTTACAAATTGATGATTGATAATTCAAATTGATTGTGTAATTGTGCAATTGGATAGTTTAATTGCATGAATTGAAGTTCAATTTGATCAATTGATGTGAAGTAACCCATTTCTCTTAATTAAGGTATTCGACCATGATTAGGGTTCTTGAACCAAATTTGTTTAATTTCAATTGCATGTCCAATTGAGCTTCCTCACACTTGAATTGAATGATTTAGTACTCAATTGGAAGATTGGTTGATTAATTTATATTTTTTTTCCCAATTATGCATTTCGGCCTACTTAGGGTTTTGGATTCCAAGTTGCATAAATTTAATTGATTGTCTAATTGTAATCCTTAATACATGAATTGAATGAATTGATGCCCAATTGAAAGTTTAATTGCCAAATTGAGGGTTTTCCCCAATTATTGGTTTCGGCCAAAATTTGATTTCCAAATCAAAGTTGTTTAATTTCATTTACATATCCAATTGAGATCCTCTATGATTGAATTGAATGATTTGATGCTCAAATGGAGGATTGATTGCATAATTGTAAGTTTTTTCCAAATGTTAGGTTATGCCAATTAGGGTTTCTTGAACCAAATGTGATTAATTCGAATTGAATGCTTAAATGTGCTTATATGTTTATTAATTTGATGATTCTAAATTCAATTTAATGTTTGATTAATGAATTGATAGTTTTTCCAAATTTGGGTATTATGCCAATTAGGAATTTTTAGAATTGAGGTCTTTAATTTCAATTGATGACATGATTGAGTTAAATTGTGTATGTATACATTGTATATGGTGTTAATTGGCATAATTAAGTGAATGCATGAGAGTTTAGGAACATAGGCCATTCGGCCATGATGAGAATTGGTAACCTAAGTGCTTTAACTTAGTTTAATTACTTGATTGGACTTGTATATGTGTATGAATATAAGGCATGATGTTTATTTGCATATAACTTGAATAATATGAAAGTGAGCCACAATTAGGCCATTCGGCCATGATGGAAATAGTGGACCTAAATACCTTAATTTGGTTTGATGATGTGATTGAGCTTGCATATGTACAAGTATGATAATTGAAGTGGTTAATTGTGCAAAACTTGTGTATATGTCAAAGGAGGTGGAGCTCAAAGTAAAGGTTGAAATTGAAAAGCTATTTAAAGCAAGGTTTATAAGACCTACCAGATATACTCAGTGACTTGCTAATGTAGTCCTAGTGGTGAAAAAGAATGGAAAGTTGAGAGTTTGCATAGACTTTAGGGATTTGAATGCTGTCACTCATAAGGATATTTATGTCATGTCAATTACAAACATGTTGATTAATGTTGCAGCTAAGAATGAGTTGCTCTCCTTCATGGACGGGTTCTCAGGCTACAATCAGATCTTGATAGCTCTGGAAGACGGTCAAAGACTGCCTTCAGGTGTCTTGGCTCCATTAGGACGTTTGAGTGGTTAGTCACGCCTTTTGAGTTGAAGAACGTTGGGGCAACCTGTCCATGGGCTATGAATGCAATCTTTCATGACATGCTGGGAAGGTCCATGGAAGTTTACATAGTTGATATTGTTGTTAAGTCTAAGAGGGCTGAAGACCATGTGGAGTACTTAAAGAGAGGCATCTAGAGGATGAGGGATCAAAAGTTGAAACTCAATCCCCTAAAATGTGCTTTTAGGGTTTGGGCTGGAAACTTTTTGGGATTCCTGGTGCACCAAAGAGGAGTAGAGATAGATAAAAATAAAGCAAGAGCAATAGGAAAGTCTAAGGTCTTTTCTTTTGGCCCTTTAAAGTGTGTGACAATTTGCGAGCGTGCCATAGATGTGAAGTACCTGAACCAATTGATGCGCTTGTATTGACTTCTAATTAGAGTGATTGTGCAAGGTCTAAAGGGACATGAATACCTTTGGGTCCACTAGCTCCATCCAAAAACTTTTCTAGATTTTTACAGTAGGAAGATTGCAAAAAGGTAGATTTTATTGCTTGTGAAATTATAGTTACAAGAGGAATTGAGAGAGTTTACAAGTACAAGAAAAAATGAGGCACTGAGCCCTTGAAATTCCAGTAGCCTAATTGTAATACAATTTGTTATTAGTTTGCAAGTACAAGAAACTGGGGCTTGAAATCACAGTAGCTTGATTGTAATACGATTTTGCTCTACCATAAAGTATTTAGAGGTTTGCTTGCTGGAAGACTTTTAAGTTGTTTGATTGAGGCACTGAGCCTTTAAAATTGCAGCAGCCTAACTGTAATGCAGTTGTACTCTACTATAGAGTGTTTGGAGGTTTGCTCACTGGGAGGCTTTTGAGAGGAATGTTGTATGTTGAAGAGAAATTTTGTCCGTTGACTGGTAGAAGTGTTAGGTGTTGTTGGTGGATTGATGGATCTCTTGGTAAAATCTTTTAGTTGACTTTTGGTGAATGTTGGTTGGGTGTCTATATGTTGATAATTGAAGGTTGGTTTACTATTTGTGGGTTGGTTTATTGTTTGTGGGTTGGTTGGTAGGATGATTAGGTTGATTCCTTTTGATGAATGTTGGGGTTTGTTGTGTGCGCTGTTTATGTGAGTTTACTCCCCTTCCTCTGTAGAATTCCTTCTTTTTATAGCCTCTTTAGCATAACTGATGGTAACGCTTCTTCCTCTCCATGTTCCTCAGCTCAAGTAACTGCTCCACTACTTCCTCTAAAGAGCTGCTTCTAGTAACTTCTCTTAAAGAACTACTCCACTTCCTTTATCTTTCTCTCAAATCGCGCACGTTCTCTGCTAATGATGAATATGGTGGAACTCTCTGGAATTTTCTCTTCTCCACATGTTAAAAATAACTAATATGCCTCTTGATTAGTTCATGACCTCTCATTCAATGTGGGCCAGATAATTAACTTAATTAATAAACTGATTAAAATTAAATATTTCATTAGGACATCATGGGCTTAAAAGTAATTAGACCTTTAAATTAATTATAGGCCCGCTTGCTTATTTTTTGGTGCAAACATTTTATCACAAGAAACTTATTAAGAATAGTTTATTATGACCAACACGGTGACAAGCTAAAATCATTACTAAAATATATTATGTCAAAATTAGCATTTTATTGTGACTTGTAATTATATGATTTTCTTATAGTGTCATAGCTAAATCAATTAAAAATAATAATGTAAAAATAATTCTACCTGAATTTGAAAATTTAGTTATAAATTTACCTCAAGTCATAATTATAAAAAAAAATTATTAATTAAAATACAAAAGATCAAATTGATTTTTAAACATATTATATCATATTATTAATTTAATTTTCAAATTTTAATTAAAATTAGTTGAACTTTTTAATTTTACAAATTTTATTATTTGATTTATTAATTTGATTATTAGTAGTTTACCATATTCACAAAGTTCGAGAACCTAATTAATTTCAATTGAAATTTAAAAATTAAATAGTATATATGATATAATAAGTTTGAATGTCAATTCCACTTTTAACCTTCAAAAAATTATTATTATTTTAATTTTTAGGATAAAATTATAATTAAATTTTCAAATTACAGTAGAATTGATTGAAAAAAAAGAACAAGATTTAATCGCAAAAAATATAAAATTCAAGTTAAATTTATTTATTAATTTTTTTTAATATAATTTTTTAACTATTTCTATGATATGTTTAAATAAGGTTTGAGTCGCAATCTTGCAATTTTTTGTTATTTAATTTCAAAAAAAAATTATAATTGATTAATGGTAATCATATATATACCACTTTTTAATGGCCACCGCTTGTATTTTCCTTCAAAACTTGCTAAAGTTGAAAAATTCTTCCACTCTAAAGATTTTGCAAGGTTAGGATTTGATTGTAATAATTTTTAGCATAAGGTCCATTTTGAAAGTTGAAAAATAAATTGGAATTTTTTATAATTATAAAAAAACAAAAAAGAAAGAGAGAGAGAGAATTTGAGAAACTTGTGACGTGGAAAGAGAGTATTGACTATGCAAAGAATTTTCCAATGACTGGCTCAATCTTCTGAATTTCTGATCTTCTCTTTCAAAGCATCCATGTCGATCCAAAGAAGGCCAGAGGAAGCTGTATTAGGGTTATTGAAACGAATTCATCGGGCAAAGGATCTCATCGTCGAATACGTAAATGAAAGAGAGAAAAAAGATAGTACTAATTTCAAGCTTCGAAGACATTGACAACAAGCTTCAAATCTTGAAAATGCAATTTTCCTATTTTAAGAACCGGGCAGATACAGCCATGGCCAAATTCACTCAATTAGAACATTAAATATATGGGTGTAATCGAGCCGAGCGGAGCCGAGCTTTAGTTTGTTCAGATTTCGCTCGATATTTTTTTTCCGAGCTCGAGTTTGAACTCAAGCTTTGAATCGAGTTTGAAAATCATGTTTAAATTCGGCTCGTTCAAATTCGAGTCGAACTCGAGCTCGGCTCGTAAAAAAATTACAATCGAGCTTCTCGAGTTCGGCTCGTTAATAAATTACAATCGAGCTAAATTCGAACTCGAGTTCGATTCGTTTTGAAACTCGTTTATAATTTATCAAAATACTCAACTTTCTAAATATTTATTTTTAATAAAATAATTATAACAGAAATATTTAAAACTAACATAAAAACAAAATCATCCAATTAGTGAAAAAAAAAATCTAATCATAAAATTTAGTATCACATGTATTACAAAGATATTAATTAATAAAAAAAATATTTTTAAAGATTAGAATATTATATTATATAATAAGAAAATATTAGATTATCTTAATTAGGAGAATATATATTTTAGTCAAATTAAATTACCAAAAATTTTATAAAAGTATTAAAATATATTTTTTGAAGTGTCAATAATAATAATAATAATAATAATAATAATAATCAAGCTGTTCATAAGCCTATTAATCGAGCTTTTTGCGAGTCTGTTCACGAGTTTATAATCGAGTTGTTCACGAGCCTAATTGAGTCGAGCTTAACCTTGTTCAAACTCGGCTCGTTTATTCATTGAGCCTTAAAGTAAGGTTCAAGCTTGACTCGTTTATAAAATGAACTGTATGCGAACGAGCTTTTATCGAGCCGAAAACCGAGACGCTCGCAAACCGCTTGACTCATTTACGCCCTTAATTAAATATTCAAAATTCAGTATGCTAAGAATAAATCCGAACTAGAGTTCCTTGCTCAAAAAATTGAACTTCTAAAGGAAGCATTACAGCCACCGGCGCCCGTAGAAACCATATCTAATCAGAAGAAGGATGGCGGCGACATTGTTGAAGCTTCAGTTGCAGGACGAAAAAGGTCAGAAAAAACAATATTTTGACAAGCCCAGCCATGAAAAGTCTTCATGTTACTTATAACAATCTTGATAGACTTTATTTGAAGCTCTGTTTTCTCTGTTTCTCAAATTTCCCAGAAAATGCTGCAATTAAGAAGAGGCCATTGATTTACTGGTGGATCAGCGAGGGATTCTTGCGACTGAAGAGGTAGGAGAAGATGTTTTTAAGAAATTGATCGAGCTTGGTCTAATTAAGCCACATCCCAACAATCCTGATAAACCAATCACTCTTGTGAATGGATGCACAGTGCATCCATGGACACGGTACTTGTTGATCTCATTAGCCAAACGAGCAGGCCTTTTCGATCTTTTCGAGAGGGACACATATGATCTTATTTCCAGATCTCGAAGGGCTTGTTTGGTGTTTGGGAATCAAAGTTTTTCTGATTATAATAGTGGTTTTGAGGATAAATTGTTAGGTGTATTCAATGTAAGTGAGAGATTTGAAGCCTGACTTGCTTCCAAAATTGAAGAATATTGAGATTCGTCAATTGGGAGGATGGCAGCCTTTGCCTAAAACTCACATTGAAGGGGGTAAACTATCACATCGAAGTGGTAAATGAGGAATTCTTGAAAGGTTTAGGCCTCAGAAACACTTGAAGTATCTTAGTCTGAGAGGAATTTCAAGAATTAGCACACTTCCTTCTTCCATTTCTGATTTGTTTAATCTTGAAATTCTTGATCTTAAAGCTTGTCAGAATTTGGAAACATTGCCTTTTGATATATCTAAACTAAGAAAACTAACACATCTTGATTTATCTGATTGTCCGTTGCTTGAAAGCATGCCTCAAGGGCTTGATTTATGCTCACTAATCTTCAAGTGCTTAAGGATTATATGATTGGAGATTTAGACAAAACTCCTTGCAGAATAGCTCATTTAGCTAGTACAGAGAAACGTGGGCGTCTAGGTGTGTATATAGGAGTTGAGGCTGTGGTGCGAAAAGGGGAGTTCAGCAAGTTGGAGAAGATAAAAAAGCTTCGGTGCTTAACAGTAACATGGGGAGCAAAAGAACCGAATCAAGTAGCTGAAATGACTGACTTGTTTTTTCCAGTAGATTTAGAGAAACTTGATCTTAGAGGCATTCCATGCTTGGAAGATGATCCTATTGGTATTCCTAGGCGAGGGCCACTTGTAGATTTGAGACCTAGTAAATTGAGTAATTTGAAAAGGCTTTACATAAGGGGAGGATAACTTAGTAGCTTGAATTATGACAAGAATTGTGTGTGGGCAGTTAAAATTTTGCAGCTGAAATATCTCAAGGATTTCAAGATAGAAATGATGAGATTGCTCGCAAATTTCCCTCATCTGATTTACTTGGAGGTCAAATGTGATAGGCAGGTTGAATCCAATGAGGAAGTTATTCACAAGGAGGTTTTTTTGTTAAGAGAAAAGTTGCTTGAAAACGAGAAGGAGTAGTGCAAGGAGAAAGGAAAATCCATGAAGCAAATAAATGTGAGGAAGATGTTAGGTTAACAGAAAATGAAAAATGTTTAGACAAGGGCAAAGGATTGTGAGTGGGAAGTTAAAATTTTGCAGTTGAAATTGTTAAGAGTAATCTCACATTGATTGTGAATGAATAATATAAATGATTAATATATGGTGAAGGCCTATCACCTAATTGGTTAATATTAGTCATTTTAGATATGATAGTGTCCAATATAACAATATGTGTTGTGTGTGTTTGTATTCTTAACACTTTCCTATATTTGTCTTCCACCCTCTTCATAAAAATTAATATGATATCAGAGCAAGTTTGGCCCGGTTTTTTTATTTCTCGATTTCCCGTCTGGATGTCCAATCCCAGCGGCTCGATCCGGTGTTGTCGTTGCGTTTCAGGGGGAGTGTTTGAATTTTTTTTCTGGTTTTTCGAACTGGATGTCCAGTCTTAGCGGGCCCAGTTTCTAGTTCAAGTGACAGTTGGATGTTCATTCCCAATTGTCACTTGAGGATTGGATGTCCATTCTCAATTGTCACTTGAGGAGGGTGTTAAAAGTAATCACACATTGATTGGGAATGAATAATATAAATGGTTAATATATTGTGAGATTGAGAATGAATAATATAAATTGTTAATATATGGTGAGGGCCTATCACCTAATTGGCTAGTACTAATATGTGTTGTGTGTGTTTGTGTTCTTAACACTTTCTTATATTTGTCTTCTTTGTGTTCTTAACACTTTTATATATTTGTCTTCCTCCCTCTTCATAAAAATTAATAGAAATATCCCAAGGATTTCAAGATAGAAAAAATGAGATTGCTCACGGATTTCTGACTTCTGATTTACTTGGAGGTCAAATCTGCTGAGAAAGTTGAATCCGATGAGGAGAATTTTGTGTTAACAGAAAAGGCAATTGAAAAAGAAAAGGAGAAGTATAGGCAGAAAGGTGAATCAAAAAAGGAAGATAAACCTATGGAGGATGTTAGGTTAATAGAAAATAAAAATTATTTAGACAACGCCAAAGAAAAATCAAAGGTAGAAGGCAATTATGAGGAGCGTGAGTTAACAAGATGTGAAATTGAAGAAGAAAAAGATGACAAGGATAATCTATCGAAGAAAGATGAGGGCAAGGATGGAACAACACGAACATTATGATCAAAATCAAAGTAACCTCTTCTGTATGGTTATTCTCCTTATTGCTATTCATATTGTATTAAGCCACATCCAGTTGCTTTGTGTAATGTGAGATGGT
>CATKHJ010005486.1:0-36664 GCA_949750685.1 Vernicia montana | reverse complement strand
ATATATATATATATATATATATATATATATATATATATATATATTAATGATTAATGAAAATTAAATATAACACGATATTAATTTATATGATTATGAATTTAATTTTGATTTTTTATTGCCCTGTTAATTTTTTTTTAGTTTCGCCCATGCAATCATGTTATATTTAATTTTCATTAATTATATATATATATAACTCTAATTTAATATTTAATATTTTTCTAATGACTGTAAAAATCATAAATTCTAAATATTTTTTCAATAATTAAAGGGGGGTCTGTTTCTTATTTTCAGCCCCCCCTCTTGGTGGTTTAGTTTGTATTTATTTAATTAAGTGGTTAATAGTGGTGAGTTTTAATTATATTTTTTATTTAATAAAATATCTTTTTAAAAATAATTTAACATATTTGAATTATTATTTTTTATTAAATTTAAATATTCTTTTAATAATTTTGAATATTAATATAAAAAAATAGGGATCAAATTTATTATACATGAACTAGTTGAAAAAATAATAAAAAGATTTTATAAGTATTAATTGTATAGGATTTATAGAAATGCAATGGTGTGAAGTTTTTGAGAGAATTTCTTGACATATGTTGAAAAGTTTTTTAAATAATTATTGAGTTAAATTTTTATTATATATATATATATATATATATATATATATATATATATTAGGTGCACTTCACTTGACCTACTTATAAAAAAATTAAAATGGATAATTTCCCACAATAAATAAATAGTATCACCATCAACTCTATTTCTTTTGTTTTCTCCTTTTCTCTCCTAATACTACCCTTTTTCTTTCAAATTAAAAATTAAATTTCTCATCAATCAAAATCTCAACGCTATTGATATAATAATCTATCAAAGTGTTGAACCTCCACATTGTCTTGCCAATAAAAATTGTTGATGTACCTAAAAACACCACATAAAACTTAACATGATTACCATTGATCTCAAAAGAGGAGATGGGACCCAAAATACACAATCCCTAAAACATATTGGTTTGAGAGGCGGAGTTGCATATTGTTAGAATTGGTTGATAGATTGATATGTAGGAAGCTAAAGCTAGCTAGGCATGAAACTCAACGATTTTCACGACTGATGAATCCCCAATTTTTTGGAAAACAACTATTTGGTCATTTAGCTTAAGCAATCCCACCGATTTACCATGATCAAGGGCAATTTTCAATCCTGATTCTTCACTTGAAGCACCTGAAGTTGCCTGCAAGCAAATGAGAAAAATAAAATAAAAAATAAGATAAAAATATTCCAAAAACAATTTTAAAAAAATGAACATTAGTTCATTTTCAATTTACTAATATTTTTACCTATCTTAACCCATATGTCAACATTACGGCATAAATTACAAAAATCCTCCTTGACATTTGGCATAATAGGCGGAGTTTTCACTTTTTTTTTTCAAGCAAAATTGTTTAGTCACTAACTTTGAAATTTGCTACAATTTTAGTCCCTCAATTACCTTAATTTAGAGACTAAAAATCTTGTTCAACTAAAAAACTCAAGGATTCAAGTGTATAATATTCTAACATATGGAGTAATGTATAACAAATGGAAAAATTAATCAAGATTCATATAATTCATTTTTTTAAAAAATTATTGATTCAAGTATATTTTGTACCAAGATGAATGAACAATTTCCAGACCAGCAACTCATAAATTAAGCACAATATTGAAAGGAAAGGCTATAATTCTTACCACATTTGGACTAGCCAAAATAGGGTAGACTCCTCTAACACCAAGCAAATGTCGAGCCTGAACATAGGAAGAATTGATTACTAGAAATGTAAAAGTTTAAGGGCTTGTTTAGTTCACCTTTGAAATAGAACTGAAAATGGAAAATGTAGTTTAAATTCAAAGAATTAATCATATTTCAAATTTATTTTTTAAATAAATAAACAGAATTTTTTTTTTTAATTAAGAATCATACTTACAAAATATATAGCATTTTAGTATATAAAGAAAAGAAGGATTCATTGTAAACCAAAAGAAAATATAGAATTTTATTCTATTTTTTATTCTGGAGTAAACCAAACATGTCCTAACAGTTTTGGTTTCAAATTGAGAGAAAATTAGCTAGAAACAAATTTCACAACATTTTGGATGATTTTTATTGCCAAAAAAAAGAAGAAAAAATTGGTGAGAGAGTTTGATTTACCTGTGCAGAACCAGTGAAAGTCCATTTCAATGAATTCGATCTAAGACGAGGAATGACAACAGCAAACACAGGCACTGATGGCCTATACTTAGCAATCAATCTAAAAATTTATGAAATTGCAAGAATCAGCTGATAATTTAATTTGCATTTCTAACAGTCTGCTATATAAAGAAAATAGAAGAACACCTTGCTGCTCTTCCAGAGGATGTGAATGCAACAATTAGTGCAGCCTTAACCTTAATAGCAGCACGAACCTTCGAAAAACATCAAGACTATGATCATGGAGCTGTTGCATATAATAGTACTAAAACAAAGAGTAAGAATTTTACTGGCAATTAATTATAATAACAGTGAGGAAAACAAAACAAAACAAAAAACATACTGCAGATGAAGCAACAGATTCGGCCTGAGACAGGGGTTCTCCAACATATTTGCCAATTCTCTTAAAATGAACAGAATGATTGCATACAGTTTCAGCCTACACAAATAAAGAACAACAATGATCAAAATTATGTTAGGAATTAGTACATATGAATCACATATAGTAGTGATCAGCTCATCACGAATTAGGCTGCACTAGATCATTGAATGTGTATCTTTACTAACTTAATTATAGTCATTAGCTTTATTAGCTTGCACTCTTGTTAAGTTTGTAACTCGTATGCAAATTCTATCCATTTTGGTAGAATTTGACTTGAGTTTAACTAATTCCATATGATGAAAAATTTTAGAATTCCAAATAAATTTTCATTTATACCAGACACCTCAAGTGTGGATTTACAAAGATTCATTTGCATAGATGATTATTTGAAATGAATATATGTGGATTAAGATTTAAATTTCAAGTGTAACACCATAAAAAATATGCACGAGCTGATGCCAAGTACAAATGGTCAATCATTTCAAAGAGAGTATATACCTCAGCACAGATTCTCCCCACAATTCTTATTGTCTCAACAGGATATAGTCCTCTAAGTGTCTCAGCACCCAATAATATACCATCAGCGCCTAATTAATTATACATGATAGAGATTAATTAAAAGAATTAGTATAAGATGGCCAAGAAATCAAGAAACTGCATGCTTTGAAAACTTGCCAATTTACATACCATCAAGAACAGCATTAGCAACATCAGTAGCTTCTGCTCGAGTTGGTCGTAGATTTCCAATCATGCTATCAACAACCCGAGATATTATGACAGGTTTCCCTGCCATGTTACACTTATATGCAGCAGACTTCTGAAACAAGAAAACCTACAATGGAGACATATGTACCACAAAGATTACTATTGTGTGGAGGAGTAAATAAACACATTGATTTTTTATGGTTTGTTGATCAATAGTGAATTAGAACACAGTTATCTTTATGAATTTTTAGTTCAACATCCATCTCAGCCATTAAGTAACTATGTTATTTTTAAGTTGCTCAAGAATGAGAAATCATTGTAAATTGATGCGTGATTAAAAACAAAGGAAATTATACTAACGAGCTTTGGCTCAATGGTAATGAAGTCATCTCTAGGACAGTGAAGTGGCAAGTTCAAACCTCCACTCAGAACCCAATTAATAAATTAAAAAAAAAAGGGAACTTTATTGATAATTAATTAATTCCTGACCTTTTCTGGGGGAAGGTCAATTCCTAAATTCCCACGACCAAGGATAATCCCATCTGCTTGCTGAAGGATCTCATCAAAATGTTTCAAACCCTGGTGCAATTGATGTCCAAAAAACACATTAATTTGTACTGGAACACTTAGTAATAATATAAATGGTTAAAGTTATATGTACAATAGCAGTGACAATGCAATTATTAGGTGGAAAGCTCCTTGAGTTTCAATTATATGTTCAATGCATTTGCTCACCTCCACAGTTTCAATTTTGGCAAATACTTGAGTTTCATGAAGATTATGTGTTGTAAGGAAAGCTCTAAGCTGCAGAAAGAACAAAAAATGTGTGATTAGCTCTGAACTTGGCATGAAATTAACAGAACAATCTATTTCTCAACGAAAGAAAACAATCATGAATCTTTCTTTCCTTTTCAACTAAAGTAAACTTTTTGCTAAGAAGGCAATGATTTTGTTCAGAGAACAATAACATAATAACAATTCAATGCATAGAAGTTAAAATGACCTCTCTCAAATCTTCTACATTGCGAGTGTATGATAGGGATATGAAATCGACATTGTTGCAAGAGCCCCACCCTGAAATAACCTATCATATCAACAAAAAGATGTTAAAGAGAAAACACACACACATATATATATATAAGGAAGTAGAATGTAAACGAATCAATTATTCTTATGATCTTATCCATAATACTATAGCATTTGCATATTTGCATTTTCATTCAATTCCCCTCCACTATGGTCTATCAAACGTTAGGTCATTAACATATCAAACACCAAAGAATACTAGGCAGCATAGAAATACAAAAAATGAGCTCCTATTGAAGCTAGGATCAGCTTATAATAGGTTATTCTGTGACAACTCCGAAATATTTTTTTTCGAGTACTAGGGAGGGGAACTTGAACACGGGTCTATTTTTAAGTTATGCACTTAACTATTAAGCTAAACCTGCAAGTGCAACAACTCCAAAATATTTATGAGCTCTTTAAAGAAGTTATTCATCTGCCTATGCCAAAAAAATTATTATTTGACTAGAAAATGATTTTAGAAAAGGCACACTCCATAACTAAAGAATGCAACAGGATTTAAGTCAATTGAAAACTTGGATACAATACAAACTTCCAAGCAAAGCAATACTCACATTAACTACTTCTGAACAAGAAATTCTGTGCCTTACTCTTCCCTCAAAGAAAATGATAACAATTAAAAACAGAAGGGAATAAAAAAGAAGTTTAATTGCAATGAATTAAGTGTACCTTTTTATCATTATCACTCAAAGTTGGCAAACTGGCAAGAACTTGAGAAACATGCATTAATATAAATCCTGTAAGAGTGGCAGTGTTTTTTACAACACAGATGATATCTTTGCCATTTGTTTCTAATACCTGAAGATAAACCAAAAAAAAAAATTAGCAGATGAATGAACCTGCTTTCTAATACAGGCAATGAAACAAGAAGTTAGAGGGCAACAAATGAAAATTTTCACCTCAAGCCATACAGAGGTGTTTTCACTTCCTGTTAAGAGATATTGCCCTAGAAAAACTGTGTCACCCTTCTTTAGAATCTGCAATTTATAGTGAACAAAAACAAAAATTACATTCAGACATTTGTTGTTAATCTCAAATCTCATATTGGAGGAGTGGGACTATATATATATTATAACAAGAGGTTAGAACAAGAATCACGCCTTACTATCTATGATTCTTTTGGTTTATTGGTATTGGAGTCATTTCCAGGACGGTGAGGTATGGAATTCAAGCATGAGTTGGAGCCAATTAAAAAAAAATGAAATAATTATTTGTAAATTTGCGACTGAATAACGAGGATCAATGGAAGAACGGACACAAGGCGCGAAATGGAGCGACGGACAAAAGCCGCGAAATGATGGCGCCATAAGTTTGAGTCGGAATAGCTACGGATTAGCGACGGCAACTCGTCGAATATATGTTAGACGTGGCATCGACTTTAAGAATAGCTGTTCTTAGGTTAAAATCGAGCCACTCCTCCTTTTTTCCTTCATTTTTTTCCTCCTCCTTCTCCTTCTTTTCTCTGCACCGCACTGTTCTGTTTTCCCCTGCTTCGAATCGCCGCCGCTGCTCCGATTGCTCCGTTCACTTTCCTCCGCCGGTGCCGTTCTCATTCACGGTTTGTTTTCCTTTTCTCCTTTCCCTTTTGTTTTGTTTTCTTTTTTCTTTTTTTCCTCTGATATCTGGTTTTTCCGATGGTGGTGGTGGTGTTCGGCGCCGGTGGTGGTCTGTTCTTCGTCGCCGCAGTGCTTCTTCTCCCGTCGACGGGTTTTTTTTCTTTTCTTTTTTAATTTTTGAGCTTCATAGAAAAAAAAAAAAAATTTGTTGTTGGGCTTGAAAATTGAATTAAATTAGATTAGTTTAGTTTTGTGAGGTGAGAGAAAATGAAGGGTGTGAGAATTTTTTTATTTGTGATTTATTTTGATTTAATTAGTTTGAGTATATTGGGATATTTAGGATATTGAGATTATATCTCTACGTATTTGTATCATTTATTTGTTAGTGAAATACTTTCTTTTGAACTATTTGTGTGATTTATTTCTTAAATTTATCATTTTATTTCGCTTCCGTATACAAATAAGTAGTATCAGAGTTAAAGGTTCGTACCTGAAATTGAGGAGACGTCCAAGAAAATTTCAGCAACAAAGCTTTGAGTTTGTTCTTTGATCAAAATTTTTTTTTACAAAATATGGCGGATAATAAAGTTGTTCTCGAAACCTCTGCTGCAAAAGAAGAGCAAGATGTCACAATCAAAATATCTTTCTGATTCAGTAATGCAAAGATCGATGTTGAGAAATTTACAGGAGAAAATAATTTTGGCATGTGGAGATGTGAAGTTATTGATGCTTTTACTCAAATGGATCTTGATTTGGTCCTAGAAGACAAACCAAATGATATAAATGAGCAGCTGTGGAAACGGATGAACAAAAAGGCTTGTGGACAAATAAGATCTTGTTTGGCTCATGATATGAAATATCTTGTTGCAGAAGAAACATTAGCCAAAGAAATTTGGTGGATACTGGAGGAGAAATACATGGTGAAAAGTGTGGAGAATTGCCTCCATTTGAAGAGGAAGTTGTATCGCTTATGGATGCGACCGGGTATTTCTCTAGCTGAACATCTAAATGACTTCACCAAGTTGTTAGCAAATCTGAAGAATGTTGAGGAAGACATTAAGGATGAAGACAAAGCCTTGCTTCTGTTAAACTCTCTTCCAAATGAATACGAGCACTTTGTCATTACTATAATTTATGGGAAGACAATGTTAACTTACAAGGATGCTTCTACGGCATTGGTGAACAGTGAAGTTAGAAGGAAGGATAAAGTTTTCGGAGACTCAACGTCAGAAGCTCTTAATGTCAGAGGAAGGAAGAATAGTCGCAAAAGAAACGGTGGAAAGAAGTCTCGATCCAAATCGAGAAGCAGAAATTTGGCTCGTGATAAATGCTCATATTGCCACGAGAATGGTCATTGGAAGAATGACTATCCTAACCTCTAGAAAAAGTCCAAAGAGAAGAGATTTTGTAGTCAACATTGCTCAAAAGAGTGATGATTCTAATTATTCTCTTTCCATATTGCCTATAACTTGCGTTGCTGATGCAAGAACGTAGATTCTGGATATGGGTGCTACCTATCACATATGTCCTATAAAGGAGTGGTTTTCTAGTTTCAAAGAACTTGAAACTGGTTCGATGCTGGTAGGAAATAATTAACCTTGTCGCACGTTGGGGATAGGTACCATCCATCTCATAATGTTTAATGGTATGGTCAGAAGTTTGAAAGAAGTGCGTTATGTTCCAGACATAAAGCAAAATCTCATCTCTGTTGGAGCTCTAGAATCCAAAGACTACAAGGTAGAAATTGAAAATGGAATAATGAAAATTATTTATAGAGCAATGGTGATCTTAAAAGCCATCAGAAACCAGAATTTGTATTACTTAAAGGGAGATACAATTACTGGTAACATTGTTGCTACTGCTGTTGTTGATTCAAAATCAACTGCAGATACCACCATTTTTTGGCATATGCGGTTGAGGCATACTGGAGAAAAGTCTATGCAGACTTTAGCCAAGCAGAGGCTACTGAAAGGTGCTAAGACCTGCAAATTAGAATTCTGTGAACATTGTATTTTGGGCAAGCAGACAAGAGTCAAGTTTGGCACAACAATCCACAGTACTAGTGGAATACTTGATTATGTTCACTCAGATGTGTGGGGACCGTCCAAGACAACATCAATTGGAGGAAACCACTACTTTGTTTCTTTCGTTGATGATTACTCTAGGCGTGTGTGGGTGTACACCATGAAGCATAAGGATGAAATTCTAGAGATCTTTGTGAAGTGGAAAAAATTAGTAGAAACTCAAATTGGCAGAAAGATCAAAGTACTCCATTCAAATAATGGTGGAGAGTACAAAAGTGATCCATTCTTGAAGTATGTCAGAACGAGGAAATTGTAAGACATTTCACAGTTCGACAAACACCGCAACAAAAATGGGGTGGCTGAATGCATGAATCGTACATTACTGGAGAAGGTACGTTGTATGTTGTCCAATACTGGATTGGGCAAACAATTTTGGGTTGAGGCTCTAAACTAGGTGTGTCACATTGTGAATAGATTGCCTTCAGCTGCAATTGACGGAAAGACTCCAATGGAGAAGTGGAGTGGAGAGCATGCTCAAGATTATGATTCCCTTCATATATAAGTGTCCTGCTTATTATCATGTCAAAGATGATAAGTTGGATCCTCGAGCAAAGAAAGTTGTTTTTATGGGTCGTAAAAGTGGTGTAAAAGGATACAAGTTATGGGATCCAAAAGACAGAAAATTTGTCTTGAGTAGAGATGTCACTTTTGATGAGGCTTCATTGATAAAGCCTAAAGGTTCTCAGCATGTGGAGAACACGTCCATGAAATATTGCAGTGGGTGGAGATTGATGCATCTCCAAATAATCCAAACAGTTTTGTACTAGAAAAAATGACATCAACAGAAGTGACACCGGATGATGATCATGAAGTTCCAATTGATATCCCAAAAGAAGTTGGAATAGAGGATGATGCAGAAGAGCAAATTCCAGTTCAGGAATCCATAGCAACAAGTAGATCACGAAGAAATGTAGGAAAGTCTTCATGGCTTACCACAAACATGGTGATAGCCTATACACTTCCAGTAATAGACGATAGTATTCCTACCACATTCAAATAAGCAATGCAGAGTTCATAATGTAAGTAGTGGCAGGAAGCTATGGAAGAAGAGATGAAATCTTTTTATCAAAATTAGACTTGGGAACTCGTGGAGTTACCTAATGGAAAGAAGGCAATTGGAAATAAATGGGTCTACACCAAAAAGCAAGGATCTCCCAATCAAACAACTCTTCGATTTAAGGCAAGGCTCATAGCAAAGAGCTATGCTCAAAGGGAAGGTATTGATTACAATGAAATTTTTTCTCCAGTCATGAAACATATTTCCATTCGTATCCTACTTGCCTTATTTGCTAAATATGAGTTAGAGTTGGCTCAATTAGATGTAAAAACGGAATTTTTACATGGTGATTTGGAAGAGGAGATCTTTATGACTCAGCCGTGTGGTTTTAAACTTACTGGGAAGGAGAATCATGTATGTAGATTGATGAAATCTCTGTACGGGTTGAAACAGTCAGGAAGGCAATGGTACAAGAGATTTGATCAATCTATATAAGAGCAGAAGTTCATCAGAAGTGAACACGACCACTGTGTTTACTTTAGAAGACTACAAGGTGGAGCTTTCATATATTTGTTACTCTATGTTAATGATATGCTTATAGCATCAAAGAATAGAGATGAGATCGAAAGATTGAAGAAGCAGTTAATTTCAGAATTTGAGATGAAAGACTTGGGAGATGCATAGAGAATACTTGGGATGGAGATCCATAGAGACAAGGAGAATGGGAGTGTTTGGTTGACTCAAAGGTCATATTTGAAGAAGGTGCTAGAAAGGTTTGGTATGGATGACAAAACTAAACCAGTTAGTACTCCTCTAGCTCCTCATTTTAAGTTAAGCTCTTCTTCTTATCCTTCTTCTCAAGAGGAACAAGAATACATGTTTCATGTTCCATATGCTAGTATTGTGGGTAGTCTTATATATGCTATGGTGTGTACAAGGCCCGACATATCTCAAGCAGTGAGTATGATTAGCCGGTACATGCATAATCCAGGAAAAACCCATTGGTTATCAGTGAAGTGAATTCTCTGATATTTGTATGGGACAATCCACCTTGGGTTATTGTTCAAGAAGGGTTGTAGTCAACATTGTATTGGGTATTGTGATTCTGATTTTGCTGGAGATCTGAACAAGCGTAAATCAACAACAGGCTACATATTCACATTGGGTGGAGGCCCAATTAGTTGGAGGTCAACTTTACAATCAACAGTTGCTCTTTCCACAACGGAAGCAGAATATATGGCAGCAACTGAGGCTGTTAAAGAGACCATTTGGTTACAAAGCTTGTTGGATGACTTGGGGATAATCCATAAAAGTATTGAAATCTTTTGTGATAATCAAAGTGAGATATTCCTTGCGAAGAATCAAACATATCATGCTCGAACAAAACACATAGATGTGAAATATCATTATGTGAGGGAGATCATTGAAAGCAGTGATGTGTTACTAAGGAAGATCGACACAAAAGATAACCCGTCAGACATGTTGACAAAGGTGATTTTGAAATTTAAGTTTCATCATTGTTTGAAATTAATTCAAATTCTTCAAATTGGTTAATCTCTTCTGAATCTTGTGAACCACAGTGGGCTTAATCCCTATTAAGAGGGTACGTAGGCAGTCATTTGATGATGCAGCTACTTTTTGATCCTTACGGACATTTGAGGACACAAGAAGTTTGGATCGACTCAAATTTGGATAAATTTTTGCCGAGGTGGTAATTGTCAATAAATGTGGGTGCGTAAATTAGGTTGCCTAATTTAGGCAAATTGTCAAATGTTGGTGCCTAATTTAGGCAAATTGTCAAATGTGAGTGCCTAAATTAGGTTGCCTAATTTAGGCAAATTGTCAAATGTTTGTGCCTAAATTATATTGCCTAATTTAGACAAAGGAGCACACTTCTTTGGCTATAAATAGCCAAAAGAGAAGGTCATTTGAAAATAACTCTAATTTTTAAGTATCCCATTTTAAAGAGTTTTATGAGTAAAACACAATTTTGAGAGAAAATTGTGAGTTGAGAGAAAATTCAGGGTGTGAAAATTTTCTTATTTGTGATCTATTTTGATCTAATTAGTTTGAGTATATTGAGATATTTGGGGTGGTGAGATTATATCTCCACATATTTGTATCATCAATTTATTAGTGAAATACTTTCTTTTGTCTCGTGAATGTAGGCACAATTTGCTGAACCACGTAAATTTATACGTACTTATTTGTGTGATTTATTTCTTAAATTTATCACTCTATTTCACTTCTGCACATAACAAGAGCTAGAGCTAAATGGCGCTCTATTAAGGAGCGAATTCGCCTCCTAGAAGCAAAGTTAAATGTTCTAGTGCTACCACCTGATGATCCTACTCCTCCAATACATAGCACCATGCTGACCCGCTACTAACTCAACCCGACATACATTAGTCTGTATTTTTCTTGTTTTATGTTTTACTTTTTTGTTGTTTAACAATTTTTGTGACATTAATTAATTACTATATATTGTTGTAAAGTAAGTCAAAAGTGGGCACCAATCGGTGCCCACTCTTGACAAAAATTATTGTGTGTGCTACACAGTTAATGTGCAGCACCAATAAAGGGAAGAGAGGGGCAGAGGCTCCTATATAAATAGAGCCTCTGCTCAATGAACCTAGTATCCCCATTTTGAGAGAAAATAGAGAGTTTGAAAGATAAAAATATTTGAGTGTGTTTCTCCTATTTTAAAAGAGATAAATTAATTTGTTTTCTCCTTATAAAATAGAGAGAGGTTGTGTTGTTGTAACTCCTATTATTTTCTCATAGTGAAATTCTTCTATCCTTACCCGTGGTTTTTACCCTAATTTGTTTGGGAGTTTTCCACATAAAATATGTGTGTCTAAATTATCTTTATTATTTTCTCAAATTATTAGCTGTAGTTTTGCTTTAATCCGGTGTCAATTTTCACAACAAGTGGTATCAGAGCCTACATTGGGGTGTTTATACATCTACTTATCGTATGCTCTATGGTTGCCACTATTAAAACTGGATCCTCCACATCTGAAAATAAGTTAGAATATTAATCAATCTTTTGGAGGTACTGGGTACAATTCACTATACAGTTACTATTCACGTGAAATGGTGGGAACTGTATTTTGCTCAAAACAGACTGTGATAGAAGTAATGGCGGCAAAATTTGATTTTGAAAAGTTCAACGGGATAAATTTCTCACCGTGGAAATTAAAGATGAAGGCAATATTGAGAAAAGATAATTGCCTTGCGGCTATCAGTGAAAAGCCGGCGGGACTCACAGATGATAAGTGGAATGAGATGGACGGCAATGCTATTGCAAATCTTCATCTGGCAGTTGCAGATGAGATATTGTCTAGCATAGAGGAGAAGAAAACTGTAAAGGAGATTTGGGATCATCTCACCAAACTGTATGAGGCCAAATCATTTCACAATAAAATCTTCCTTAAGAGGAAATTGTACACTCTGCGGATGTCAGAATCTACTTCGATGACGGAGCACATTAATACTTTAAATACTCTATTTTCTCAACTCACATCATTGGAGTATAAAATAGAGTCACAGGAGCGTGCTGAACTTTTGCTTCAAAGTCTACCAGATTCGTATGATCAACTCATCATTAATCTGACAAATAATACAGACAATCTAGTCTTCGATGATATTGCAGCTGCTATTCTGGAAGAAGAAAATCGGAGCAAAAACAAAGAAGACAGGTTGGCCAGTTCGCAGCAAGCAGAGGCATTGATGGTGATGAGAGGGAGATCAACAGAGCATGGCTCAAGTGAGAGCCAAAATCATGGTAGATCCAAGTCAAAAAGTAAGAAGAACCTGAGGTGTTACTACTGTAACAAAAAGGGTCACCTGAAGAAGGATTGCTGGAGTTTAAACAAATTCCAGTCCTCAAGGAAATGTAGCATCTACCTCAAATGAATGTGAAATTATGTGTTGTGAAGCAGCGACGACTTCAGAGAGCAGAAAAAGATTTGCTGATGTATGACTCATTGATTCTGGAGCCTCATTTCACATGACTTCTCGAAGAGAATGGTTCCATCATTATGAATCTGTCTTTGGAGGATCTGTGTATAGTTGCAATGATCATGCCTTGAAGATTGTCGGTATCGAAACCATCAAGTTGAAGTTGCATGATGGTACAATTTGCACTGTTCGAGAAGTGCAGCATATGGAAGGCCTGAGGAAGAACTTACTGTCATTAGGTCAGCTAGACGACTTTGACTATAAAATTGTAATTGAAAAAGGGATCATGAAAGTGATTCGAGGCGCGCTTGTACTTATGAAGGGAGAAAATGTAGCTTTTGGACTGTACATGTTGAAGGGAGAGACTTTGCTAGAAGGAGAGACATCAGTTGCTTTAAGTAGTTCTAGTGAAAGATTTGTAACAGCATGGCATCAAAAACTTGGACATATGTCTGAACAAGGAATGAAAATTCTTGCAGAGCAAAATTTACTTCCAGGACTCACTAAGGTGTCCTTACCTTTTTGTGAGCATTGCGTGACAAGTAAGCAGCACAGGTTGAAGTATAATACATCAAGTTCTAGAAGTAAAGAAATTCTAGAGCTGATTCACTCTGATGTATGGCAAGCACCAGTTCCGTCCCTAGGAGGAGCAAAGTACTTTGTGTCATTCATAGATGACTATTTCAGGAGATGTTGGGTGTATCCTATCAAAATGAAGGCAGATGTATTTTCAGTCTTCAAAATGTACAAAGCGCGGATGAAGCTTGAATTTGGGAAAAAGATCAAGTGTCTGAGTCCAGATAATGAATGAGAATATACCAGGAAGGAGTTTGCTGAGTTTTGTGATCATGAAGGCATTAAAAGGCAGTTCACTACAGCATACACTTCTCAGCAGAATGGAGTGGCAGAGCGGATGAACAGAACCTTGTTAGAAAGAACAAGAGCAATGTTAGGAGCTGCAGGCTTGAAAAAATAATTCTGGGAAGAAGCAGTCAATACCGCCTGTTATGTGATAAATCGGGCCCCATCAACTGCAATTGAGTTGAAGACACCGATGGAGATGTGGACTGGGAAGCTAGTGGATTACTCAAAACTCCATATATTTGGAAGTCCAGTGTATGTGATGTATAATGCCCAAGAAACCACAAAGTTGGATCCAAAATCCAAAAATGCTGTTCTTGGGGTATGCTGACGGAGTAAAGGGGTATTGCCTGTGGGATCCCACTGCCCGCAAGGTTATTGTCAGCAGAGATGTTATCTTTACAGAAGATAAACTACAGAAAGAAGAAGGTGATGATAGCACTGTGAAAGAAATATCAGAGACTACAGTGGTACATGTGAAAAAAGAGTCTGAATAAAAGGATTCTTCTGAAGCAGCATCGGAGCATGAGGAATAAGAATCAGCTGTACCCGAAGAGCCAGAAATTATACAATCAGATCGTTTGAGAAAACGACCAGATTGGCACTCGGAGTATGTTATGGAGAGCAATATTGCATATTGTCTTCTAACGGAGGAAGAGGAGCCATCAACTCTCCAAGAAGCATTGAACAGTTCAGATACATGTCAATGGATGGCAGCAATGCAAGAGGAAATGGAAGCTCTTCATAAAAATAAAACTTAGAAACTTGTGTCGTTACCACAGGGAAGAAAGCCTATTGAAATAAATGGGTGTATAAGATCAAGCGTAACAGCGATGTTCAAGTGGAGCGGTATTGTGTTAGACTGGTGGTAAAAGGATATGCTCAGAAAGAAGGCATTGACTTCAATGAGATATTTTCCTCGGTGGTTCGACTTACAATAGTCAGAGTAGTCCTAGCAATGTGTGCTACATTTGACCTGCATCTTAAGCAGTTAGATGTGAAAACTGCTTTTCTTCATGGAGATCTTGAAGAAGAAATATATATGCTCCAACCAGAAGGATTTGAAGAACATGGAAGAGACAACTTGGTTTGCAGGTTGAACAAATCTCTATACGGTCTCAAACAGGCGCCGAGGTGTTGGTATAAGAGATTTGATTCCTTCATCATGAGCCTTGGATACAACATATTAAATGTAGACCCTTGTGCCTACTTCAAGAGGTTTGGTGAAAATGATTTTATCATTTTGCTGTTGTATGTAGACAACATGTTGGTAGCAGGCCCCAACAAAGATCAAATCAAAGAATTAAAGGCACAATTGGCTAGGGAGTTTGAAATGAAGGACTTGGGACCAGCAAACAAGATTCTAGGGATGCAAATTCACCGAAACAAAAATAATAGGAAGATTTGGCTTTGTCAAAAGAATTATTTGATGAAGATCTTACGACGCTTCAATATGCAAGATTGTAAGCCAATTTCAACCCCACTTTCTATTAATTTCAAGTTATCCTCAAGTATGAGTCCTAGCAGTGAAGTAGAGATGATGAAGATGTCTCGAGTACTATATGCATCAGCAGTGGGAAACCTTATGTTCACTATGATTTGTACAAGACCAGACATTGCACATACAGTGGGAGTGGTTAGTCGGTACATGGCAAATCCTGATAGAGAGCATTGGAATGTTGTAAAAAGGGTCTTGAGATATATTAAGGGGACCACAGATGTTGCATTGTGTTATGGATGATTAGACTTTACTGTCAGAGGTTATGTTGACTCAGATTATGCAGGTGATTTGGACAAAAGCAAATCCACCACAGGTTATGTGTTTATTCTTGCTAGCGGAGCAGTAAGCTGAGTTTCAAAACTGCAGTCAGTTGTGGCTACGTCAACAATAGAAGCATAGTATGTTGCAGCTACACAAGCTAATAAAGAAGCAGTCTAGTTGAAAATGATAATGGAAGAACTCGGGCACAAAGAGGAAAATATTTTTCTGCTTTGTGACAGTCAGAGTGCCTTGCATCTGGAAAGGAACCCAGTTTTTCATTCAAAGACGAAGCACATTCGAGTTCAGTACCACTTTGTTCATGAGAAAGTGGAAGAAGGGACTGTGGATATACAGAAAGTTCATACCAATGACAACCTAGCAGTTTTTATGACAAATGCAGTCAATACTGAAAAGTTTATTTGGTGTCGATCCTCTAGTGGTCTGATGGAGACATAAGCAACATGGAGATGGCAGGGAAGAAAAAATGGTGTGAATATTGATTGATCTTCAATCAAATCTTCAAGTGAGAGATTGTTGTAAAGTAAGTCAATAGTGGGCACTGATCGGTGCCCACTCTTGACAAAAAAAAAAAAAAAAATGAAAGTTGTCAAAAATGGGTCTTGACAAAAATTGTTGTATGTGCAGCACCAATAAAGGGAAGAGAGGGGCAGATGCTCCTCTATAAATAGAGTCTCTGTCCAATGAACCTAGTATTTCCATTTTGAGAGAAAATAGAGAGTTTGAAAGATAAAAATATTTGAATGTGTTTCTCCTATTTTAAAAGAGATAAATTAATTTGTTTTCTCCTTATAAAATAGAGAGAGGTTGTGTTGTTGTAACTCCTATTATTTTCTCATAGTGAAATTCTTCTATTTTTACCTGTGTTTTTTATTCTAATTTGTTTGGAAGTTTTCCACGTAAAATCTGTGTGTCTAAATTATCTTTATTATTTTCTTAAATTATTAGCTGCAGTTTTACTATAATCCGGTGTCAATTTCCGCAACATATATTACTAACTATTTTTAATTATATTTAATTGAATTTTTATTTAGATTAATATATTAATAATATTGATTATATTATCAATAAATATTAATCAACTAAATTTAATTTTCCAAAAAAATATTTATAAAAAATTGCGAGGGATTTATGAGGGTTTAGCGACAAAAAATATAATTTTTAAAAATTCAGATTAAAAAATTAATGTCAATTTTTGAGTCGTCACACAAAATAGTGACAAAACGGATCATATTAAAAACTTAATTTCATTTTTCCGACCGACCAGCGATAAAAAAATTTTAGCGACAGATACGTTTCATTTTTTCCATCGCAATTAAATTAACGACAAGGTTTGTAACGATTTAATTGTTCCGTCGTTATTCTATAGCTAAAGAACACATTTCTAGTAGTAAAATTTTAGGCCTTGTGGTCGGTCCTAAAATCACCTTAATTGTTAGGCAACTAATTCACACGAACACGGCATCAGGTCGTGACAAATTTCCTTCCGAAAAAAAAAAACTGTTGCAAATAACAGATCCATGTCATCCAATACTTTACCTCTGAGAGTCCAGAATAATCAACAGGTAAGACCTCTGAAGATGGTTCTTTAGAAACATCTGAAGTAATAATCAAACGCTCATCAGCCTTAAGCTCAATTGGTTTTCCAGTTTGGTTACAAATTTGAAGTTCTGGGCCAACAGTATCCAGCATAACCTGAAAAATGATTAATTGCAGCAAAATTTAGTCTATAATGAAAATCATTCTTATTGATCCTCTGTGACCCAGGAAGTTGTCAAATATATATTTTAACTATATTTGGTAAGTCGTAATGTAATGTAATTAATATAATCAAATGTATTTTTAATTTTAAATTTAAATTAAAAATGTATTCGATTACATTTCATTTTATTACCATGTGCCAAACAAATCGTAGTTAGTGTAAATTTTTATTATCTCTAAGTTATTTGCAGCCAAATGCACAGATGCATTTATAATAGGTTAATTATTTATGCATAATTTTCCACTTACAGCACATAGTTTCTTAGTATTTTTCATAGCTAGCCTCAGATTGTGAAGAGTTTCTTGATGGTAGTCACCATCCAACCATGAGAAGTCGAACCGTGCAACTGCAGGCAAGATCAGAATGGGAAAGAAAGTGACTAAATGAGCATAAGAAATTTAAAGGGGAAATTAAAGCAAATGAAGAATGAAAATGCACAAAAATCACCTGACATTCCTGCATTAAGACATGCCTCAATCGTTTCAACAGAGCGCGAATTTGGTCCAAGTGTTCCAACTATTTTGGTTAGTGAAGGTATATAGCTCTGCAACTTCCAATAGCAACATTTATTTATAAAAATAATTTTTTTTTAGTATATTATTGGAAGTTCAAACATATAGCTTCTATAATTTATTAATGGTAATACTTAAGAATAATTAAGATACAAATTTACATGATAAAATTTTAGAGAAAAAGCTGAAACTTTATTTCAAATTTTGTAGGTACGTAAATTTATTTTCATAGCATTAAATCCAGAACATCTTAATAGCATACTGAACCCTAGCTAACAGTATCTCCACGCTTGGCCTGTGTATTTAGAAATTAAATCCTGAATGTTGACCCTAAGAATCGAATACTAGTCAACAAGATGAGAACGAGCTCACTTTGCCAATTGAGCCAACAGGTTTGAAACTATCTCATATCATTTTTGCAATTAACTTATGGTCCCTTTAGTATTGAATCTTAAATTGTTTTGGGTATTTAGTGAAACACTCTGCTACTCTTTTATGTAGCTTTTTTTTTTTTGCAAAATGCAGACATGATCTGCTCTAAGTTTTGTAGAACATTGAGCAAAAAATGATATTAATATCTTTTTACTAGATAAAAAATAGTCAAAAGAGTCATATTAACTAAAATATCTCATTACTCGTTGGTTTGGTGTATAAGATAAATACATACACTTGGTGTATGCAAGAATTTTCCATGTTTTATATTATAAGTGAAGGCATATATTTGCCATCTATTTGATATATATATGCATATACTAACTGATTCTAGCGTTCATTCTTGAATACTTGCTAAAGTACTTTTTGATTGTCAAAATTTCAGATGAAATTTTCAGATAGTGTTTGAATCAAATGACTGCGAAATTCATTTGAGTTATAAATAAATTTTATTAATAAAATTTATTTATAAATGAATCTCATGTTTTATCACTTATATATAAAATTCATTTCCAAAATCAATTAATTTTAATCAAATTAAATTTGTAATCTTATTATAATTTAGAGTTCATTTATAAATTCTACTAAATTTAATTCAAATGTAACTAATTTAATGAAATTATTCACTTAAAATTCTAAATGAATTTTCATTTATATCATAAAGTATATGATCTCCATCAAATTAAAGAGATAGGATTTATAAATTATAATGAGTATTAGTGGATAGGAAGCCATTACGAGTCATTTATTGAGGTGTTGACAGCCACTCATATTTTTTTTCCTACCCCTAATCTTCTTGTTTTAATTGATAATAGGAAATTAAGATTAGAACTTGGATTATATGTATTCTTTTTTAATTTTTTTTATTTAATAGTTAAAAGTAAATTAAAGTTTGAAGAAAATTTTAGTGTACCCGCATGCAGTTTTAATTTAGTTCAGCTTAGTTTAGTATATTTAACTTAAGCAAAAGATTCAATAATTAATTTTAATGCACAGTAATTATAATCAACAAAATCTATAAAAGAGTAAACATTTCATTTGTTTATAATTTTTTTAATTTAGGGTACGTTTAGTAGACAGTAATGTAATCAAATATATTTTTAGTATAAACATTATATTAGAAATATATTTGATTACATTACATTATATTGTATTACGGCTTATCAAACATATTTTTAGTGTAAATGGTTAATATAAACACAACACAATTGGTGAGTAAACAGTATGCACACAATTTTTTTTTATTTCTATACATGCAATGAATATGCACACATTGCATATGCCCAATTCACAATTGGTGGGGGATGAGAGAACTTACTGGCTTTGAAGAAGTTAGAACTGAGGAGAGCCTATGAGGTTCTTCAACTGCCATATGTCCTCCTTGCATTTTATTTTTTAGAGAGAGAGAGAGAGAGAGAGCTTATGTGTGTTTTGGAGGGTAAGTAGAGTTGAATGGTTGCATGCTAATATTAAGTAGCTACTTATAGCTTGAGTGATCAATACTCAAAGAGTTAGGTACAAGAGCCACCTGAAATTTCCAAAATACCCCATTCTCTTGTCTTGTTCAAGATCCAGTTATTTATTTGTAGGTCCCTCCCTTATCATTTGCCCTATATATAAATGAGTATGGTAGGGCACTTGCTTCTTCATTTTTAAGAAATAATAATGTTATGGCCAAGTAAATAGAGATGAAAATACAAAAAAACTATAGGGTCCTTTTTTTATAATAGTTATATGAAATGATTGATAATTTTAATTGAAAAATATATTAATTTCTATTTTAAATATAAATTTATTGTAAATTCATATCTATTTAAATAGACCAATTGATTTATTTGATAGAACTATTTTCAGAACAAGTTATAAAATAAAAAATTAGGTGAGAAAAAATTGATGGAAAACTTTTTGAAGTTTTAACCTTTTTATGCAAAGAAAAGATAATATTTTAAAATTTAAAATTTTGATATCATTTCTTTTTAGTATTGGAGAGGGGGAATTGATTATGAATTTATTGTTTAAAAGAATATGTACTTACCGCTAGGTTATGTTTCGGTGTGCAAATTGTCATGATTTTTACACTACAAAACAAGTGTTGAAATCATTTAAGGCTCGTTTGAAGTTGCGTTTAAAAAAAGGATTTTTTAACGAAAAAAATATTTTTTTTTAAAACTGTTTTAAAAAAAAAATAAATTGATGATTTTTTTTAAAGTAAATTTGAAAAAACAATTTATAAAAAATAATAAAAATTAATCAATTAAATAAAAAAAATTTTAAACCTGTTTTTTTAATCTTTAATAGCAACTTCAAATGCACCCTTCCTATTCTTCAATATTTAATAAAAGGGAAATGCTTGAATTTGTAATTACTCTTATCGTATAAATAAAATTTGAAGGCTAAAATTATAAATGGAACAAACCTTTATAATGAAAGATGTCTTTTCTCAAAAAACCAACTACAAGTGACGACAAATAAACTTAAGTTATGTCTAATTTAGTAAATACAAAGCTCATGTATGGTCCATTCATCTTGGAAAAGCTGTCATATGCTTGTGGTAGCAAATTGTAATTTGGCTAGTGGTTATTAGATGGGCAGATACATCTTACATCATAATATAATCTACTCTCCCCATTTCAATTTAATTGTCGTTTTTAAATTTATTTTTTTAAAAATATTTATCATTTTAAGAAATTAATAAAGTATTAATAACTTTTTTTTTTAATTTTATTCCTATTCATTATGAGTGAAAATATTAATAAAGTAAAATAGAGATTAAAATATAATGAGTATTTTAGTCATATTAAATTATTTTTTATTATAATTAAAATTATTTAATAAATTTTTTAATATTTATATAATAATTTAAAATATTATTATTTTGAAATGGATGGGGGTACTTATTAATTAACAGGTCAAATAAATAAAGTCAATAAATACATAGTTGCCAAATTGTTGGAAGATTGATTAGTGGTTAATTATACATTCTATCGACAATGCTGGTGTTGCTTCAATTGGTAGCTGAGAGCTAGCCACCTCCTGCCAACTAACCTCATCTTTGTTTCTATTTGCCCATTATAATTATTTGAAAGGGAAATTTTGGTAAAATTTTGTTTTATTTATAATAAAATCCCAACCACTTATTTATATAATTTCCGTACTTTTGAAAAAATAAAAATAAAGTAAAATTTCGTTTGTTTCGTAGAAAATAATTTATTTTTAGAAAATATTTTCTCTCAAAAACTAATTTTCTATTATTTGATTATAATATTAAAAATTATTTATAAAATATTAAAAATTTCATTTATAAAACTATAAACATATTTAAACTTATAATAATTTCATAATTTTAAAATTTTATTATTAAGTATGAGAAAAAATACATAAAAATGATAAATTTAATAATTGGCGATGGCCGGCGTTAATCATCAATGGTCGCCGGTAGTGAATATCAGTAATCAGCGAATTAATAAATTTATATTTATATATTTTTCTTTCATTATAACGAGTTTGTTAAAATTCAAAAAATTACTTTCCGTTTTTAAAAGAGAAAATCATTTTCCTTAAAAGAGACTTAGTTTTTCGTTGACTAGAAAAATATTTTTCATTAACTAATTTTTCAAAGCGTTCAAATCGTCAGAAAATATAAAAATCCGCAAAACAAACAGAACCTAAATAACAAATGCTTTTTAAATGTAAAAATTTCAAGAGTGGAGTGTAGGAGGATGTGGCCGGATACTCCCTTCCCAATCTAAATTGAATCGATAGGTCAAACCGACGGGTTAATCCTTTAAAAAAAAAATCAACAGTTTGGACTAGAATTTTTGCTGGAAAAATTCAAAAAAAATGGCTAAAAACCAGCTGGAACCTAACCTGAACTGGCCTAAGCCGAACCCAGCAGTTCTGGGTTTGAGTCGACAAAAATGGTTGTAGGATCCAGCAGGTTGGAGCCAACCCAGCCCAACCCGAACTGGGTAACAGGTCTATAACTAGGTCCAACGACAAATATTGAAGCAAAAACTTAAAACTTAAAAAGTAAAATCAAGCTAAATAACCACAAATAATCCAAAAAGAATTATGATACCTTTTGGCATAAGTTGTTTTTAGTCTTTGGTATTTGTTTTTCAATTATGAAAGAAAGGTCTATCATTAAAATCTTTTTCTTCCCATCATTTAGTGTTTTAAAACAGAAAAACTGACTGCCAGAAGAGGAAAATCACAAAAAGTAGTTTTTGCTTGTTTTATCAACTCATTTTCCAATATACAAACTTTTAGTATAGGAAAACAGAAACTATACTAAAAACAGAAATGATCTCAAACAGAACTACATATTGTTCATTCCTCTGCTACTGCTTCAATACACTGAACTCTACATACATACAACATTCATTTTCCCCCTGAAACTTCTTTCTTCAAGGTATAGTTTTCTTTACACTAATGCAAGTATATATATATATATATATATATAACAACAAAATGTTGTCAACAGCATCTCTAACAACAATCCGTTTATGGAAAGCAATGGAAAGCAAAACAAGGATTGATCTGAGAACTTCCTAACTCTTCTACCTGCATAATCATCTATAATGTTAGCCATACATTTTCTGATCCCTGATATTGATTACAGCTCTTGTAATCATATATAACTAAATACCAAAGTGCATAGAGAGACAACAAAATGTTATAGAAACCCTACTTTTGCCTTGATCTCGTATATCTTCTAGTCGATGTGGAAATACCGATCTTGTCATCTTTCATGTTGCTTTTCTTAGTTCTAGATTTGGTAGCCCCTGTAAAGTGTAAATAATAGTATGTTGTAGCAAGTGTAGATGGCATGGATTTAATTGAATCATAAAGAGGCATAGAATTTCCATTACCTTTTGTAGTAACTTTTGATGACTGGACTTCTGTGCCATCTGGCTCTGGCTCCGTTACCTCACTGGACGCACCTGAATATTCATCTGAATCATCCATATTTGCATCTGATACCTCATTCATAGATCGAGACATCCCTTCTGTGGACGGATCAATGACCTCATCTGTTTTGCCAATAAATCAAGCTTAGAAACAAATCATTTTGTTTAATAGAACAAATATCATGGATACAAGTCTGCACAAGCAACACACACTTTGCTTTAGGGACAATGTCACATCCACAAAGACTCCATTATTTACCTTACCATCATGGTGCAGAATATGGCTTTATAAAATTTCTAAGACCTCAATAAAACTCTATTGTTTCCCTTTCTGTAATAGTTAGCACCCATTACAAGAAGAAACTATAAAACCTTACACAGGTACCCTTGATATTTCTTCTGAAACTTTGAGAATTTCCAAAGCAGTGATCAATTTCCACATGGTAGCTCCCAGAATTGGTTAATACTTAATAGCACAGAAAATTAAGTGCTGCTACCCACAAATTCTGGCAACCTATTCCAGTAACAAACTGATTAAAGGGTTTTTAATGAAATATTTATATTTCATGACCTGCTATGTGCTATTCAATTTGGATATATACGGTGGTTCTTCTGTTGACTTGGCAAAAACTTTGGCTTACCCTTGACTTGTTAGAATCAGTAAAAGAAAACAAAAGGGAAACAGTTGTGTTATAGATTGGGAATCAACGCTCATAACCATAATCTTAAATCAGATAATTTCTCAAGTCCTATTAGGATTTTGGTCCAACAATTTATTAAAAAGCTTGTAAACTAGAGACAATTCAAGGAATTCAAGAAAATAGTGGAAAGTTAAAAGAATATTATTTAAAGCATGGTGATAACAGAACCAACCTTCAGTAATATTGGATTCTTCACTTTCTTCACCCTCATTTCTAGCTTTGACAACACGTTCTACGTTTTCAACCTTCTGTTGATGAATTTGAGCATTTCTTGCAGTTACTTCTTGCTCCTTCTTTTCCATATGGAACTTATTAAGCTTCTCTTCAAACTCCTCAATGCACAATTTAAGCTCTGGTTTTGCAAACTTTTTACTCTGTTAAGATTATTGTGAACAGAAAACATAGTGTTAAACATTAGAAATAAGGGGATGCATAAAAAACAGAAATTCATTACCTTGTTAATTATGCTTCTGAAGTGGTCCATAACAGAATCCTCGGACAGGACATGCTCATATGTCTTGAACAAATCAATGAGTTTTCTAATTCCCTTTTCAGTAAATGCCAGCTGAGAAAGGCAATAAGAAATATATTCCCACTGCCTAATATCTGCAGCAAAGAGTATTCCACACAGTCACCACTAATCAACTACTGACATGGAAAAGAAAACCAAGTATTGTATTGGCTTCTTTGTTATAACAAATGTAGGACAGTGTCATGAACTTATGACCATGTGGGCATAAAGCTCTCGGAAAATGAATGAAGACTTCTTTAATGAGGAAGAAAGATAGCATTTTTTAGAAATGGCAAAATTTTATTTAAAGTATTTACCATTACCTAAAATCACTCAGCGCAGGATGATAGAACCTTACGCTCCATGAAAAGTAATAATTTAATATGAAAAGGAAAGGTGTTTCTTCAACCACGTATGAGAAAATAAGAGTAACTATTACTATTAGTACTGGATATGGCAAGTTTAGAATCCCGCAGCAGAAAATCCTATGAGGTTAGATGGGTGAAATAGTGCTTTCCTTGTTGGGTGTATCTCCCTAATTCCAACTTGCTTCTTGAATGGACTCTTTCTTTCTTCCTTTCCCCTATTATGTGCATTTTCTTTTTTGTCTTTCTTAATTCCTGTATATATTAGAAGGATGAAAGATTTCTTTTCTGTAGAGCCAAGAATTGAAAAGGCATTATTTTGTTTCTACTTCAACGGCTTCCAAAGGGTTTTCCCACACCGATATCCATTGTGATTGGAGAGCATCGTTGTTATGCATATAGAAGAAAAGAAAATACACACACAAGAATTTTCCTGGTTCACCATTTCTAAAGACTGTTCATAGGCTAGATACATATTTTTTTTCTCTAAAAACCAAGTAACTAACCAAAGCATCTATCAGTATGGTTCACTCTCTACAACAATAACTGTTCCCTCCTATAATTTCCAATTCTTATTTCTCCGTACTATAATTTTCTCTCCTCTCTCTACTTGGAGTCGGAGGAGATTTTGCTTTGGGCCAAAGCCACCAAAACTCTAAAAAATCTCCTAACAACTGTCCAGGCTCCCAGCACAGGCAACCCATCCAAGACTAGCTCTGTAATTTCGAAATTTGTAGAGATTTATTGCAGCTGATCATAATGTGTAGGCCTCTATGGTGAATGGTAAAAGAAACTACTGTAACCAAAATACTCTTAAATAAATTGCAACAAGATCAATAATGCAATACACTAAGTAGTACTAACATGTAACGTGACATGACATAATACGACACTTGGATATAGCATTTTTTTTTTAAAAAAAATGACATGAAACGTCCGAGAAACATTACAAAATATATAAATTTTTTATATATGTAATAACATAATTATTTCAATATTACATTACAACATTTAATTTTAATAATTTAGTATCCAATTCTAAAAATAAAATAATATATTTTCTGTTCATAAATTTAATACCTTCCTTCCATTGATTGCATAGGTTAGAAAAATAGAATGAAAAATTATATCATAGATTTAAATCGCGGTCAATTTTGCGGTTGCATGTAACGGTAACGGAGTCGTCACGGCCATAATGTAATGGTAACGGCCAACCGCTATGCAATTTTACCGCAAAAAATTGCAAATTAAGAAACATTAACATAAATCACTAAATTTAAAAATTATAACTAATTAATAAGTATAATACTCTATAAATAAAGACTCTACATGTATAATTTTTGACAAAATTAATAATTTAGATAATTAATAAGCGTAATTCATATTAAAAAAAAAAAAAGCTGACAGACTCTATAATGGCTGTTACACGGTTATATAACGGCCGTTACCGTTATATAATGGCCGTTATGGCCGTTAAGTTTACATTTTTTTTTTAGTGTTATATAACGCTCATAACGGTAACGGTAAGGCAAAATACCGTAACATAATGGTCGTTATGTCACGTAACAACCGTTATTTAAATCTATGAGGTATGTAAATTTTTAAAACCTATAGTTAAAACTCAATCTTAATAATTTTATTTATAAATTAATCTCTAAAGTTTCATACGAGTTTCCAAAATTAAAAAAATAATGTAAAAAAACTTTTTTTGAGTTTCTGAAACATTTCCTAGAGTTTCCAAGAGGTTCAAAACTTGTCCAACACGGAAATGTTGACCTTTTAGAGGTTTCCATGCTTCCTAAGGCTATGTAAATATAATAATATATATTTACAGTTTTACGCAAATAAAGGTTCTAGTGATTCTATCATTTTTTTTGCCACATAGTTGTATGAACTAAACAATATATATAAAAGATATGCTGAAGTAGAAAGTCATACCAGTGACTCCACAAAACCGATTGCAGAGTTTTTCAACAAGAGCTTCCATTTGTTTGTCCTGAAAAGATCCAAGAAAGTTAATACTTAAATCATTGTTATGAGAATGCAAAGCAATTTGGTGAAGCAATCTGTACCTTTTTTATGGAACCAATTAAGAACTGCATGATGTTGCAGAAAGACTCCCTCTGCAGACTCTGGGCAGATAATTTACCTAGTATATCTGGAAGTAAATTATACACTGGATTGCTTCCTGCATTACAATTGGGGGTGGAAAAGATTCAATATCCTTTTGGCAAGAGAAATGAGCAAATGATGTGAAAGTCTATTACTATTTGTCCCTCTGATTATCAAATCTTACCTTTCTTAGACAACTCATGGAAGAAAAGTTTAGCCAAATTTGATATTCTTTCATCATCATCTTCTAAACATAGAGCCATCTCATTTATATAACCTTTCACCTAATCAAGCACTGCCAGGACTCAGATCTTTTATGATCATAACAGAAGAGGACAAAAATGAAGTGAAGTAGCAGTTTTCAGACCTTCATCATGTCATTTAAGATGAGATGTGAAAGAACCAGCACGGCATTTTTTCTAACAGAGACTGAAGGATCTCTTAAGCGGGCATACATATTCTCAGTCCATGGTTCTAACAGATTAGGAAAGCGAACTGCCAAATCTCCAAGAGCAATGGTGCAATTGGAGCGAACAGTTTCTGATGGTGCACTTTCCACAACTGTGAAGAGAAGCTGGAGATTCGCATCACTGAAAATACATTCACTCAGAAATTACGCATACACTTTTTTTAACCTCTGCTGTTGGTGTGTGCATACATGCAGGTGCACATGTTTGCAAGTATGCATTCATGAGTGAGTGTGTGTGTGTGAGAAAGAGAGAGAGAGAAATCACCAAAAATTGGAATCAATAATCATAAATCTACAAAGAGCAAGCATTCCCGATGCCTGGAGTACTGGATACTGAAAAAAAAAATTAATAACTAAGTCTTGTCAGTTTTAGATGTAAAAGAAGACTTATAGATTCAATTTTCTCATTAAATGATGGAAAACAAAGAGACTGGATTTCCTCGTGCAAATCTCTTAGCAAGTGTAGAGGACATAAAGGCTTCAAAAAAAAAAAAAGATGGAAAACTAAGGGGAATCACCTTTTGCATCAAATTAAAATTTCGACAAAGCTTTGACAGGAAAGGTGCACAAATTCCAATCAAATTCTTCTCACTCGAACCACCAGTAACAATCTCTTGCTCCGCTCTTTCAGAGAGTGTATCAAGAAATGCATCTTCTGATGCTGCAACACCTAGCTCAGCATTGATATTGTTATCCTGCAACAAAGAGTCAAAGATAGAAAGCCTCTGAATGAAAAGCAAATGCTTGTTTTAAATGATTAAGATGATAATGGCATAAAACTTGCAACTTACATTTGGTGTATTTTCTGGTTTTATGCCAGCATCATGAACATTCTGACCATCAGAAGCCGTTTTCTCATTTGTTGTCTTCTGCTTTTGGATTTTCCGAACACATGATTCTATGTATAGTAACTGGTTCATGGCAATATGACTTACAACAAACAAATATCTACCAAGTTTTGATACTTGAACTGTAGTGAGAGCATTGGTGGTACCACTGTCAATGTCATTATGCAATTCTTGTCCTCCACTACAGTAAAAAACAGAACTAAACGATTTCTTTACAATATCAGCAGCTAAGGTTTCTGGAGTTGGATGTATCGTATATATGGCAGCTATTGCTTTATCAGCAGCAACATACCATATGTTTTCTGGGAGCCAAAGACCAGTAATTAAGCTGTCCAGTATACCAAATACACGGCTACCATTACTAACCAACAATTTTTTTCTATCCTCTACAGACAATCTTTGAATTGCAATGCATGCTGTTCTGGCAAGCAAAGGATCCACTTTAGCCCAACGACCAAAGCCTATATCAATAATATCTTGCAAGTGAGAGCCAAGAACTCCAGCGGATGATTTTGCAGCCATGCAAAGTACAGATAAAGCACCACGACTTTGTTCTGCTGTGGTTCCACTAACATTAAAGCAAAAGAAATCCCATAATGCTGATATCTGAAAAAAAAATAAAGAAATAATTTGTAAGGAGGATTTGACTATGTGGAAATTGAAAAAAAAAGGAAAAAGAAAGTATTTAGTGACTTCAAAATAAGAAAGTTGACATAGCAACACACCAATACTTTATGAATTTAGCAACCCATACACACAGAAAAGTAGCAGACACATAATCCAGAATCAGCATCATCCTCAACTATCACATAAAAATCTTTCATAAACTGAATATTGTTTATCTGGAGTCTTCAAACAGATTGAACTCATTTATACAAGCACACCATGTTTCTTTTCTGTGCTAAGATGTTTGTCTACTTTAAAAAAACAATCATCTACTTTAAAACAACAATCATCCTTGAAGAAGCCTAGAAAGCATCCGATCTAAGATTTCAAACATGTTTTTATCAAGAACTAACAATTTCCAAAATAAATACATTTTTTCAACATCTAATTCTGCTTTGAATTAACAGGCTTTAGTGGAATGAATTCAGACATAGGTTAAAACTCAAAAGTGTACACCGGGGAAACTGCCTTTTCAAAATAACAACTTAAAAATAAATGTTTTCAACATATTAATTTTTCTAGTTACCTGAATCTACAAGTTGGTACTATTTGCTTCTGCTATCAATGACAATAATAAAACTCAGCTTATAGCTCCACATTTAAAGTTAACTTATTTATTCAACTAGCAAGGATATTGTAAGATATCAGCATGCTAATTTTGAATTCATTTTTCTGTAATATCCTTCAAAGTATAATCATAAAAACCAAAATGCTCTAATCATTACCATCACAAAAAGTTTATTTCATATATTAGGAAGGATGTTTCAATTGACTTTTTTAAGCTTGAGCCTAACATATGAGTACTAATGAAGTAGGAATATGCATAACAGGTTTGTAAAAGTACATTGCAGTTGCTTGTAGAACATAGCAATTCTCAACAAGGTACATCATGAATCACTTGAGAAATTGCAACTCTCAACATATGAATCTGTTGCTCTTAAGCAACTTGAGAAATTAACTTTTGGTGTCTACTATCATGCAATCATTCCACTAGTGAATTTCTTTGATTTATTGATATACAGTTCTGTAAACAGTCCAGTTGGACTTGAGTATAATGAGTGATTGCTGTCATAGATGAAAACAACAGTATGTAACAAAATTCATCAACATGAACAGTGTCACTCTATATCCAGATGTGCCAATGGCAAAAACATTCCAGATATAGTTATTAAAAGCGCAAGGCACACAAAGGCGCAAGGTGCACAAAGGCTGGTGCCTGATAAACACAAGGCGCAAAAATAAAAAAAAAAATTTACTAACAAGCTTATATAATAATATGACTATTACTTTATTAGTACTTAAAACACATAACTTATGACTAAAACAAACACACATATAAAACTTAGCAATAAAGGTTTCTAATGCAAAACACATAAGGTTCTTACTTCCTAATCCTACTAATACTAAAAAGCATCCATTCTTAAGACACTTATCAATTGTTAAAGCACAATTCATCATCATCAAGCTCAATACTATCTTCTTCTTCATCATCATCATCAAATTCAAGTTGATCATTTCCAATTTCCTCTTCTTTTTCATATTCTTTATCATCTTCCTCTTGGGAAAAGATATCCACTTCTTCTCTTTCTTTTTTTCTTTGTGAGAACAGTGTTCTTCTTTCTGTTTTTTGTCGATAGAGGCAAGAAGTTGCCCTAATTCTTTTTCTTTTAATCTTCTTTTTTTTTTTTTTTATTGAAATCATTGGGTATTGGCAAGTCTATCATAAGTTATTTAAAGGTTTAAATGAATGGCTCAGATTATTCAACCATTTTGTTTTAAAAAAAATATACAAATACACATAAAAAGAGCCTTTTGTAACAAAGGCGTGCCTTTAGTGCGCCTCACCTATAGCGCCAGGCACGCACCTTTGTGACAGCGCCCGCCTTTGGCATTTTAAGGCACCAAGAGATGCACCTGGTGCGTCTTGCAACTAAGGCGCGCCTTTAATAACTATGGTTCCAGATTCCAGTCCAGTACTTATTAAAAGAGATATTCCTCCTTGAATGGACTTATTTATCGTATACCATGAGTCAAACAAATCTCAAGTAAACATAGTTGTCAATGTATTCAGAATAATAAGAGCATTCAAAAATCTCTTTTATCCAAATCAAATCAAACTAATTTTATCATATGATTCAATGGATTTTTTTTTTCTGGTAAGCTTCAGTAGAAAGATTTTCTTAAAAGTATAAGCAAAGTACAAAATTCTCATTCTGAAAAAGTTCACATACCAAAATAAGGAACAACATTTGACTCAGAAGGACAAGTTCAAAGGCTTTTTCAGATCATTTTGGCAAAACACTATCCAGAGTCATAAGAGAGACGCACCGTGCTCATGGATATATCACCTTTAGACACCAACGCATTGATAATAAATTCCAGAGCAGCAACATCTCCAATATTTGAATCAACGGCAAGATTCAAAAGATTCTTAGCAGTTTCTACTGGATGTTTTCTCATGTAAATAGTTATGAAGGCATTCTCCACAGCTTCATAGATAGCTTTATCCTGTGAGAACACCTACAAAAGCCAGCATATACAGATGGTATTGATGTCAAAATCATTAAATCTTATACAGAATAGTTAACCATAAGATAAGAAAACATTATCCAAATTCCAAAGTGATCATGTCATTATTTCACTGGCTTGACTAAAAACAAAAACTCACCAGTGGCAACATCTTGCGGAGGCATTCTTCTGCGCCATCAATCTGAAATTGTTTGCACCTCATCAGCAAGAGAATTGTGTTCTCAACATCTGTGGCAGAAGATGAAGCCATCAATTGAACAAGAGTAGGCATTGTGGCAGAGATGCACTTCGAAAACCTCAAGCCAGACTCAAGAGATGCAACCAAGGCTCGAGTTTGCTCCAAGTTCCCAACATCTGGCACTGAGCTATCCTTCTGAGTAATTTCGTCTTCCAAATGAGGCAAACAACTATCAGTTAAACTGTCTTGCTCTTTCTCAGCCACCCTTTCAACATTTACATTATCAACCTCACCTTCCTCACCAGAGGTATCATTGTCGGATTGTAAGCCATCCCTAACACCCTCTGCACTTTTATCTGGTTCAAGCTCATTCAATTTCTTCTTGTATTGCTCTAAGGTTGCTTCAAATGAAGCTATTCGAAGTTGTGGACCAAAAGGATTATGCTGCAACATCATTATAAGTAAATTTAATGCAGCTTTTCTAACCATTGCAGTTTTGTCCTCTAATCTCCCAGCTGCAACTTCTGCGACTTCATTCCACAAACCAATTGAAACAGAATGCTCTTCACATAGTTCAGCCCAAACCTGAAGAACTCGACTCCTAGTAAAAGCAGAAACATCTCGACACCGCTCAAGCAAGATTTCCAACATAGCTTGCTTGGTTCGAAGACGAACAGATTTAGAACTCACTTCAGCCTCAACATCCTTAAATGCCTTGGCAACCAACTTTCCCAAAACACCAACCAAAGAATTCCTTATCTTATAAGATTCCCCTCCAAAATGTGGGACCAAAACACCAATGTTAGTTGACATTAACTTTGGCAGCCTATCAGCAAGTTCCACAAGAAAACGCCCAACATTTTCAGCTCCAGCAGTATCCTTCACATAAGCTTTTGGGTTAGTCCTCCCAATCTCTCTGATGAGAGAACTTGCAAGAGTTCCATCAGCATATTTTTTCTCAGCTCCAGCAACTGCATCAGCCATGTGGGTAACAACAAAATCATATTTGTAAATTAGGTGCATGATCGAAGCACATGATTGTGCTGTGTAGTGGTATTTTGTAGCACAAGCTCCAATTACACGGCATAGGGCATCTTTTGTTTCAGTGTCTTTAAGAAGTGTTGGATTCTCAAACATTGAGAATGCATTTCTGTGGGAAAAAAGAACACAACCCGGAAAAATTTTAAACATAACATCACTAACACATAAACATAATCCAAACATAATAGGACTATAAGAAGATATGAGCTTACTTCACAATGAAAGAAAGATAATTTTCATCTGGGTTTGATGATCCAAAGATCAACTCAAGATTGACCTCTAATGAGTTAGCAATCAAATTAAGTATACGACCCCTTTGTGGTTCCCAATTCCAAGAATGCAATGGCTGTTTCTTCCTGGTACTTGCTGTCACCTAAAAAAATCACCAACCAACTTAAAAATTGACAATTATAATAGAAATGGTAGATGGGAAGTTGGTAATTGGAAAGAGGGGACTCATAAAATACCTTTATATTGCTAGTGGCACTAGCATTGGAGTCCTCAGCAAGAACAATATTAAGGAGGAAAAATGTATATATTTTGAAAGCATTTCTATGAGATGTGATTCTATCAAACACAGGAGGATCATCATCCTGGCCATGAGAAACCCGTGAGAGTGAATCAACATTTGGGAGAAGGACACTGAGGTTGGATCGAAGGCTCTCGACAAGATTGAGTTTAGAAGATGGGGTGAGATTAGAAAAACCCAAAATCAATGAGTAAACACGATCAAACACATCTTGTTCTTCAATGCAGAATAGCTCTTTATCAGACAAATCAAAGGACACACCTGTTTACAGAAATGCAGAAAATTACAAATTAAATTCTTTCTCTAATTCAATTATTCACTAGGAAACAAATTCAAATGAACACAAAAAATTTTAAAAAATCAAAAGAATTAGGACATAAATGGAATTTGTGGAATTGACTAGGGATATAACTGACATCCAAATTCATTTCTCAGAAAATCAAAAACAAAATTAAGAGAGAAATATTGGGATTGTGAGGAGGGGAGAGAAGTGACCTTTGACGAACTCTTCGAGTTCAGAAGGACGAAGTGAAACGACGTCGATTGGATTGTGAGCGTAGAGACGGTGGTCTTCGGGCTCCTTCTCCAGAGATCGGAGGGTCTGAGGAAAGACGAAGTGAGGAGCCATTGTTAGATTTAGAGAGAGTTTAATTTGTTTATAGTTTCATTTCCCCTTTTGTTTGGCCTACACACGAATTTCAAATTAAAGAAGCGGGAATATGTAAGAACCAAATTTGGATCGGATTTAGCCTGCCACGTGTATTTGTTTTAGATTAAATTAAACCCGGTTCTATTACTAACCACCCTTTTAACCCACGCTATTTGAGATACCCATTGTATTTTTTATAATTAAAGGTAATTTTGATTTGGACCTAATTAAAAAAAAAAAATTAGAAAACCTAATTAAAATATTGTAACTAGTTTTTTTTTTTTCAATTTATAGATTTTTTATATTATATATATTATTTACTAATATATAGAAAAAAAAACATAAAAAGTATTTATATATTCAATAATAAATACATATTTTTAGTCAATTAATAATAAATTATTAGAATTTTTTTTTTCTAAGGAAAACTCATTGTTAAAAGCAAATTAAAAAAAATACAATGAAATTATATTTGCCACTATTTTTTTTAAAGTAAGCAATAAATAAATAAATAAATATTAAAATTCAAAGATATATTTCATAATATATTTTATAACATTAAAAATTATTAGCATATTGATATTAAATTATTAAAATATATATTTTTTCCAAGGAAAATTTAGTATTAAAAGCAAAATTAAAAAAATAAAAGAAAAAGATGCAATGAAAGTAGGCTTGCCATTATTTTTTTAAGTAGGTAAAACTGTAAAAGAAAATTTTAAAAATATATCTTATAATATTTTAACAATCATAGTGTGTATGTGTGTGTATATATATATATATATATATATATATATATATATATATATATATATATATATATATATATATATATATTGAAAAGAAACATGAAGAAATTTTAATCACATACATATCTCATGTAAAAATTCAGAAATTTCTCTATTATTATCATATAAATTTTGTAAATCTAAATATAAATTTAAGTAGTCTCATATTGTTGAATTGATTGAAAATTTATCCAAATTCTTGTAAAATAAGTCATATTATTTTCCTTATAAAAAAAATTAAGTGTGACATATGATTTACTAAATTAGAATACGTATATCATGAAAAAAAATCTTATAAATATTTATAAATAATATATGATTCACAATATAATAATAATAATAAATAAAAATAAGGGATAAGGTTTAAATATGTCATTAATGTATACCATAAATAGCACATCGATCTTTAATAGTGTTTTTCAAGGGGCAAATATATTTGATGTCACAAAAAACTATTATTGTGCCCTATAAGTTAACATATGTTTCTTTTTAATTTGGTCATTGTTAATGGAGCCCTGGAGCTCAATATTGTGTCCTAATTACACTTTTCTATCTCTTATTTATGTACACTTCTTTCTCTATTAGTACACTTCTTTTTAACACAAAATTCAAATTATTCTCAATCTCTGTTCCTCTCAACCTTCTTCTCCATATCTATCTCAAACTCCATATCAGCTATAATGGAGAGGGAAAAGTCAGTCATGGCCATCACTATTATTATAGGGAATTTGTAAGCCAGTTATGGCTATTGGAAATGTTTAAAAAAAAAAAGGGGAAGTCAAATATTGTGAGCCAAGGTGGAGCCCACTTTTTGACAAAAGAAAAGAAAGAGAGAAAAAAGGGGAAGGGGGAGTGTTGTTTACAAATCACACATCGGTGGGATTTGCAAATGGAGGGGCTCTCCTTACTTATATAAGGAATCTCTCACTCCTTAGTTCAATACACCAAAAACTACAAGTATATTGTGAGTTTTAAAGAGAAATAAACTCTCTTTGTTTTGGGTATATTTGGGTTTTTTTTTAGTGTGAGGAAAAATATCTTGTGAGTTTATGTGGTTGTAAAAATTTTCCATATAGTGAATATTTTTCTGGTTGTCTTTTGACAACGGCCGTGGTTTTACTTCATATTGGGAGTTTTCCACATAAATTCTTATGTTGTTATTCTCCTTTAATTTTTTTGTTATTTCCGCTTAAAGAGATCCTGGAGAAGGGAATTGGATTTTTAGGTCCAAATTCCTAATAAGTGGTATCAGAGCTCTTTGTTGTACTACTTTCTTGAATTTTTTTAGTATGATCTGTGGTTGCAGTTTTACCTGATCTTCCACATCAGAAAGGATTTTATTGGAATTATTGTGATCAAGGTGATTTTGAGTGGCATATTATGCAATTAAATGCAGGTCTAAGAAAATTCTGGCATAAAGGTTATAATTACCTAAGGAGATTGGTATTTAAGACCATTTGTGAACCCACCAATCTTTCCTAGGAACTTTATTAGTGCATTTTGTAAGCATAATTATCCATTCATTATTGATGGGTAGGATTATTATTGTATAAAGTAATGTTCACATATACGGGTTACTATTCAAGTATACGAGTACAATTTATTTTGAAGAGCAGAAATGTCAGGCATCAGAGTTGATATTGAGAAGTTTGATGGGAGAATTAAGTTTGACTTGTGGCAAGTACAAGTTAAGGATGTGTTAATCCAATCTGGATTACATAAGGCTTTGAAGGGGAGACCGACCCCTGTGTCCAACCAAATAAGACTCAGAAAAATCCGTTGAAAGTAGTGACTTGAGAAAATCCAAAATGGCTCACGAAGAATGAGAAGAGTTAGACATGAAAGTTACAAGTCAAATACGTCTCTGTCTAGCCAAAAATGTTCTTGCTAATGTAATTGGATTGTCTACTACAAAAGAACTGTGGGATAAGCTGATGGAGTTGTACCAGACCAATAATCTTTCAAATAGGTTGTATTTGAAAGAGCAGTTTCATAAATTGCAGATGGAAGAAGGTACAAAAATTTCA
>CATKHJ010005364.1:0-38443 GCA_949750685.1 Vernicia montana | reverse complement strand
GGAGAAAAATGGAGTTTACTCAGTTAGAAGTGGATATCGGTGTCTTAGCGAAGCCAGCCAGGGCAACGGATCTTTGTTACGGTCTCAATTTTGGAAAACACTTTAGAAAATTAAAGCTCCTCATAAGGTGAAGTGCATGTTATGGCGTGTGTGTTCATGTACTCTTCCAACACTGGATAATTTAGTAGGGCTGAGCACGGAGTTTGGAGATACCGAACCGTACCAAAAATCCGAACCGATAATATCCAGAACCGAAAAATATCCGTTGACCGTTTGACGTTCTTCGAACCGAACCGTCCCGATTTTTTTTTTGGTACGGTTCTGGAGATTAGTAGTTATCCATACCGAGAACCATACCGAACCATCCCGAACCGAATTAAAGGGTTTATATATATATATATATATACACACACACACACATTGATATTGAATTAGTAACTAAAGAAATTTAATAATGTATAAGTAAAATTTAATTTTTATTAATTATAAAATTTTATTTTCAAATTAGTAGTTGCAATATATATATATATATATATATATATATACACACTTTGATATTGAATTAATAATACATTTAATGAAATTGAATAATGTATAAGTAAAATTTAATTTTTAATTATTTAAAAATAAAAAATCTTCAAATTTTCATTTTGTCCCGTTCCGTACCGAACCGTCCCGTTCCATCTCGAACCATTCCATTAGACCCGAATCTCCGTCCCGAACCGACCCGAAAAATCGGGACGGTTTGGTATGGAGATTTTTCTTTATGGTTCGGTTCCGGAGATTTCATTTTAAAAATTTCCGAAGTTCGGTTCAGTTCTGAAGATTTTCAAATCTCCGGATTCCCCGAACCGTGCTCAGCCCTATAATTTAGTGCAAAAACGAATTGAGATTGTAAATGTTTGTTCAGTTTGCAATAGTGAGAGTGAATCTGGATACCATGTATTTGTGGAATGTCCTACAGCTAGGCAGTGTTGGATTACTTCTCCTGTGGGTCTAGATTGTGGTGGGCCTAGGGATTTTGTATCTTGGTTGAGTTCTTTGTTTGGTAGATGCAATTCAAAGGATCGTGCTCTAGCAGTGGTTTTGATCTAGAATTTATGGAATAATAGAAACCAGATTGTGTGGAGGAACCAACAAGGAAGACAGTCTTTGTCTATCTTAGAGAACTCTATTTCTTATTTGGCTCAATGGACTAATACTCAGCTTGTCAACAATTCTCGTGCTTTATCTACTGTAAACACCAACCAAGTGAAGTGGCAGAGGCCACCATCTAATTGGGTTAAATGCAATGTGGATGCCTCCATCTTTTCACAGTTTAAATTGATGGGTACTGGCTATGTGTTGCGAGATGAACAAGGGGCGTTTATTGCAGCCGATCTTCTATCCAGGGAGCATCACTCAGCTTTTGCTCATCTCGCTGAAGCACTTAGTCTACGGGAGGTATTAAGTTGGATCAAGAGGAAGCAAATACTGAGAGTACAGGTGGAACTGGATGCTTTGAGTATAGTTCAAGCAATGAATTCTACTGTTGAAGATGGTTCAGTTTTTGGCCTGGTAATTTGGGATTGTCAAAACATTGTTAATGAGATTAATTATTGTCAAATCTCATATATTAATCGATCAGCGAATCAGGTAGCTCATACTTTAGCAAGAGCTTCTGCTTCTGTGACTGATCATCAAGAGTGAGTTTATGTACCCTCTTCATTTATCATAAATGTTCTGAATTTTGATATGCAATAAAACTCTTATATTAACCTTAAAAAAAAAAAAAAAATTAGGTTTACATTTCTTCTAATAATAATAAAAAATAAGATACATTTAAATCAATCAATTAATATACCAATTTCGTTATGCTAATTAATAAATTCGTTAATATGTAGCTGAAATTTTGAAGGAAGAGCCTAGCTAGCTACTGATTTTGTAAATTAAATTTATGTATGTTAAGAATATCCATTTTGTTCCCCCAAAGTTTATGCATAAGCTAGTAGTGTAACAAACAAAGACAAATTTAGAATGTGACCAAACATATGGCACAAGCAATGGAGACAGACAGTCAATTGCAATGTAATTAGGGCAATATTGCTATCTAGTATCTAGTATATATCTACCACGGGCCGTGTGGTGTGGGTAATAATACAACATCACAGCCACAGGTCCCCATTTTTCATGGTCTGCCGGAGCTTATGGCATTTTCCATTTAATAAAGCAAGCAGCATATATAAACAAAAAAGGGCACCCTAGCTAACGTGCTTGTATCATATGTATGGGTCATCAACAAAAAGTTACATGTTAAAGGGTCGCTACTGGATAGCAAAATAAATTAATTGAAGACTCATTTTGGTTTATAACAAAACAAAACACTGCAATCTTTGTGAGTCACAAGTAATTCTTATCTATATTTGGGTTTATATAAACTTTTTTTAATTGATAGTTTGCACAAAAAATTCTATTTTATATGAAATTAATCTCGTATATATAATATAGAATTTCATTCTATATATTATGTAAAATATTCTCTGAGCTACATATATATGTAAAATAAAACACTTATATACGTTGATATCATGCTCAAAGGTTCAAAATCCCTGGATAAAAAGTTATGATCGAACTAATTTTTATTAATTCAGATAAATTTGTATTATGGGTATAACTTAATTTAAATTTTCAATTATGATTATATGTATTAAGAAAAATATTTCCTTTATGATCTAACCATATTACAATAAAATTCTAAGAGAATACAACATTGGTAGTTACACATCTCATCATGTGAAGTTTAGCTAATTTTGCAATTCTATTTATTTATATATAATGATTAGTTACACATCTCTTTCTGTCCGTCCTTTCTTGCTAATTAGCCATCCCCATTCAAATTACCTAGACAAGGTAGAGAATATGGGTAGATGCTAAGTTACAAAGTAGAAAAGGAAGAAAAAATAATATATATATAACATTAATATATAACATATATATATATATATATAGATAAGAGAAAAGATAAGCCCAATGACTCATCAAACCAATTGGAAGACTCCATATATGGAAACTGGCCTCCACAAGGTTAATTTGTACGTACGAACCATAAATAAATAACCAACTAATCCTCTCTTTTTCTTTCATGTCTCTGTTAAATAATATTCCTATGCTGGGGTATAGGGACCCATACTTTCTTTAACTTTTCTGCAACTTTCTAACTTTGTGTCTTCATATATGCTCTTTCTCATTCTCATGAAATAATAGCTCAATTGGCCCTTCTTTCTTATATGACAAAAATCAATTAAGGTGACTTCCTGCTGGTTTGATGAGTACCTTATCTATCCATCTCATATTCTCATATATCATTCCATTGCTTCAATTAAGTTTCTATCACCTCATATTTCAATGTAACTAATAAATTTTTACTTTCTTAACTATAAGATTGCAAATTTAAATATATTACTGGTGATAAGAAGATTAATATACTTTTTAATCAGAAAATTATATTTTTGCATATCTATATACATCACTCATATTTTAATTTGACTTCAAAATAACTAAATAAAATTACAAAATAATAAAGAGAGAGAGAGAAAAAAAAAAAAAAAAAAAAAAAGATGATATGATCTCGTGGTAGAGCATTTTAGTGGATTATCCTATAGGACTTTCACATGGATTGGTGCTTGTTTGAGCACGAATTACTCTACTATATCAATAATCGAATTAAGCTACATATATATAGGTTTATTCATCACTTGTAACGATACTCTCTCTCTCCATGTTAAGTAGTTTTCAACAAATAGTAGAAATCAAAAACTTGTCCTAGACTAAAGCATATTGCACACACTATGTTGAGGGTTGGCCTATTAAATGTGTTCCTCACATTATTAATCATAGCTAATCATGAATTTTAACATTAATCTTTAAAAAGATATTTCCTTATTGCATATGTTTTAATTCTAATACCGACACATATAGTTTTCCTTTAATCAAATTAAATAATAATTAAAAAAGTCATTACATAGTTTAATCTGAGATATAAATAGAGAGAAAAACATGATTACATAATCTAATTTGAGATATGAATAGAAAGAAAAACAATATATTTTTGGTTATTAATATTATTAGTCAGTCTTTAATTTGAGTTCAAATTTATAACTTCACCTTAAAACTAATAATTTCAAGGAAAATATAATTATGCAAAAGTAGTTGATTAATAAGGAGGATTTGTTTAATTATATTGTGGTTGGAATGGGCAATCTTTATCAAAGAAGAGGAAAATTTCAAAAGAACCGTAGAGAGTGGAGAAGTCAATTTTGCGACCAATGAGCTAGATGCGGCAACAAGAAAAAGATGGACCATATATATATACAAATTATTATCAGCAGTATAATTTTTTGGATGAAGGCCACCCTCCAATTGAATCAGATTCCTGTATGTGACCCTACTGCCTTATGTATAATTCAATACGAGATAGAGATTCTATGTAATATGGAAACATCCACACTCAGCTACAGCTTGTAATAAGGTATTGCCTAGACAATCTCATCAACAACAACAACATATAATTGAAAGAAAAAAAAACTTTATTATCAGTGACATGATATGATTATTCCTGCAATTGGACTCTATTGCATATGCTAAAACCTTATACATGTAATTTAGCTGTGAAACTATGGAGCATTTCTGCTTTAAATCGATGTGTTAGTTTATCCAATATTGCCATTTTTTTTTAGCCGCCATACGTAAGCAATGCTATGTTGTCCTTTGCATCATCATCTAAAAATTAACACGTAATTGTAAGTTGTAACTAATTGAAAAACACTTAATTTTCGTAGTTCAATTTTTAAAAAATATTAAATCTCATCTGCAATACTTTTAAAAAAAAAACCAGTTAATTTTGTTTTGTTCCATATTTTTATGCAGGGAAAATCTGTGGTGTTGGTGTATATATAGACATATATAGGCAGGAGGTATTGAGGAAAATAAAGTTAAATCGAAGTAATAAGTACATATATACCCCTCTTGTTCACAACAATTGTAATTTTAGAGATTTTTTTTTCTCAAATATGTGTCGATTAGGAATTTAAGGAGTTACTTATTATTATTATTATTATTTTTAATTTTATTCTCCTTTTATTTCTCCACTAAAATATATATATATATATATATATATATATATATTGAGAGTCTCCACTATACTATTTGTATTTCAATTTTTTCACAAATTTTTCAAATTGTTTCAACTAGTTCAAAATAGTGTTTCATAAGTTCCTAATACTCTATTAATGACTAGTATTCCTAGGTTGAGTACATCAAACTAAAAAAAAAAAAAAAAAAAAAGGTATTTTAGCCTTTTAGCCTTAAAATTAAGACAATTTAATATGTTTTTTTTAATTTATGTACTAAAATTTTAAATGACAATTATTGTTAAACAAAAAGAGTACATAGTATGACTTTTGAAAATAATAAATAAATTTTATTATCTAATTTTGATAATTGCACAAACTGATTTGAAAATACATATTGTGCTTAATTATTAGGAAAAAATAATGATAAAAAGCATAGCCTAATTAATGAAATGTAAACCAAAAGAAAACACATCAAATGAAGATAAGGCATGGGGAGGGTCCTTGATGTCTTCCACTCTTGCTAGAGAAAATAATTTCGAATAAACTTTCTTTTCTTATATATGGAAAGCATAGGGTTCAAATGTGACATGCATTCTAATGCCATCACTATCTAGATGTCATCCTTACACCGTTGCCCTGAGTAAAAGGTTCCTTATTGTATGTTCTTCAACAGTTAATTAATTATGCATTCAATCTATATTTAAAAAAAATAATTATATGATTTTAATAAATTTTCTTAGTGTACTGCTTAATCAGTTAATCTTAAGTATTACTCTTATTTAAACTTATATATAAATTATTATGGGCTAATTAGATTAAAAGAAAATTAATTTTTAATTTCTACATTTTACTATCAATTATTTTTTCTTCATCAAATTTTAAAGATAATTAAATTTAATATGATATATAAAAAAAAATCAAGTTTAATAAGAATGGGACCTTAGGGGGGTCGTCCATGTTTGGCAAAATCCTCCAAGGAAAGTGTCTTCTTTCCTGCTAGAATTCAGTTTCATAAAAATGTAATATTCTTTGCTTTCTACTCTCAAAATCTAATGGACGTTTTAATATAATTTTCAAAATACAAAGACAAAATAGTAATAGAGTCAAATTTTAAGGGCTAAATAGTAATTTACCTAATACATACACAAGGGACCGATAAAGAGATGCTAAAATCACCAATTGGTTTCCTCCCAGTCTATGACCGCCCAAAGAGATCATTATGTTGTATTGTATTTTATCTTGTACTTCCAATTGTATTTTATCAATATTATAAAATTTCTTTTTTCTAAAAATAAAAAATCATTGTTAAAAAAGAAAATTGTTATTTCGTTATTTATATTTAATCTAATTAATTAATTTATCATTTCTTTTTGAAAAATTAATTAATAAGTCCCTCAACTTATTTATTCTAACACTTTAGTAATTTCATATTTTTTTAACAAATTTTATAAAAAAAAATAATTTTTAATACCCAAAATACCACCCATTATTATTATTATTATTTTTCCCTTCTCTTTCTTTCCTCCTGATCACCACCGTCTCCCTCCTCTCTCCATCATCACCACCATGGACAAGAAACAATAAACAATAAAGCAACCATTAAGAAAAGACCCAACCATTAACAAGTATGAATCAAATCATCACCTGCAAAATTCAGCCAGCCATTAACAAACAATAGAGCTTTGGGTGCATCCAGATCATCACCTGAACCCATTCAGCGAACCTTGCGACTGTGACCGAAGTTAGGAGGCTGCTTGTTCTTGCCGACGGTGACCTTTGGTAGCCGGATCACGACACAGACAACAAGCACATGTGCGGCTTGGGTGGCTTAGGATGATGCATCGTTGTGGATCAGAGGCCTGATGAGCCGTGATTTGGCGGTGACCGAGGCTCGCTTTGCTTGAGCCTTAGCGAGCAGCAACCAGTGCTAGCGATAAGCTCCTTCTCCGACACCGGCGACGGCAACAGAAGCTTTGTCGTTGATCTAATTTCGGCCAAGATCGGAGACGTTTCACTCTCTATTCTCTCCCTCTGTCTTCTTAATCCTCTCTTTTTCCTGTTTGGCAGCTTAAAAAATATACTGAAAGTCTTTGACTATTTCTTTACCAGGTAAAATTTAGAGGTTTGTTGTTGTTTGGTTGAGGATAAAGAAGAGAAGAAGATTCTTACTCTGTTGAATTTATTGTTCGTCTTTTTTTTTTCTTTTTTTAATTAATTAATGAATGAATATAATTAAGCTGATTATTCAACTTTTTGTTTGATGTTTGGCTGGTCAGAAAATAAAACGACAGAAAATTTCATGCTTTGTCGTAGTAATGTAGGTACTTTTCCAGTTTTCCATAACCTTGACTTGGTTTACTCTTCTTGTCTCATAAGTTATGCTTTTCATATTGGGGTTTTTAAATTTTGAATTTAAAACCCTTCTTCATGTTTGTTTAGATCTTTGTTTTATGATGGGATTTTGATTATTGAAGTGAAATTATCTTGTTTGATGATGAATTTTGGGTTTTCATTTCTACGCTAATGAGGGAAAATTTAAGGAAAAAAGAGGGTTATTTAATTTTTTTTTATAGTATTTTACTTAGTTGATGGAATAAAAAATATGAATTAATTAATTAGATAATTAAATTAAATTTTAAAGATGAAATAATAATTTATTCTTATTAAATTAGAAGCAATCCTTATCAAAGTGGTTGGTTGACTATATATATATATATATATAAGTATTAACTGATGAAATTTAATACTATTAATATTAATAAAATTTGAATTTCATTATTAATTTTTAAAGTAACTGGTTTTAAACATTAATTTTAATGAAAATCCATCTATAACAGCAAAATAAATTTTTAAGGTTTGTATTTTACATTGGCTTTTTTCAATAATCTTATATACATTAATTTTAAACATTTATTATTTTTTTTAAGAAAATATTTTAAACACTTGTTACTATTCAAATTCATTGCATTTTGCATACTTAAGCGTAATATGATAATAAGTGTAAAAATGGCAAAATTCAATCTTTCTCAATGGAAAATTCATTTTTTTATTTTATATTCGATGGAGAATTTTCGTTTCGTCTATAATAATGATGTGAGAATTAGATTGAGTCTTTTTGTCTCGATTCCATATAATATATATATATATATATATATATATATATATATATATATATATATATATATATATATAATTTCATATTGTATATATATAAAATATTTTTTTTTAAAATTATATTATTGAATATTTAATTATATAATTATTTTTTAAATATTAATTAATAATATATAAAATTTAATATAAATATGTATAATATTTTATTAAAATATATAAATTATTAAGTTTTAACATTAATAAAATTATAAAAATAGAAATAGAAATTTTTGTCTCCATTTCGTATCCGATTTACTTAGTCTTGACAGATCTTGAGGCGGGAATGAAAATTTTAAAATCTACTATTTTTCGTTCAATTGTCATTCTTAAATAAGTGTATATGTAATTTAAGTAATAAATATAAATTCAAATCCCCTTCCGATGCTTAAAATACATTGTATTTTTTTAAAGATATAAAAATTTAAAATTTTAATTTCTTCATGTATTAATATTATCATAACGAATTTTTTTATTAATAAAATAAAAATTATAAAACGACATATTTATTTGATGATATTAAAATTATTTCTATAATTGAGAAATTGTGAGTAAGAACTAGTCGAAATTCAATTAAAAAAAGATTTTTTTTTTTATTTATCATTACACAAGTATAAATAGGATAGTTATGAAGCATCCGTAGACTAGAAATCTAATTCTAACACACCCACCTACAATTATTTATAGTTTTATACAGGGAAATTGTTTCTGTTCTCTCTCTCTCTCTCTGTCTTTCTCCAAACAGCTATTCAATTCAATTAATTAAAGGAAAATCCTCCATCTTCATTTTCCTCCTCACGGATGGGCACCACTTTATTAGAAGCTCTCAACGTCCGTGTGGTCGGCTCCGGCGAGAAAATCCTTGTTTTCGCTCATGGATTTGGCACTGACCAATCAACATGGCAACGCATTCTCCCCTTTTTCACTCAAAACTACAGCGTTATTCTCTACGACCTCGTTTGCGCCGGCAGCGTCAATCCCGATTACTTTGATTTTAGAAGGTACACCACTCTCGACGCTTACGTCGATGACTTACTCAACATTCTCGACGCTCTTCGCGTCGATCGCTGCGCTTATGTTGGTCACTCTGTCTCTGCTATGATTGGTCTTTTGGCCTCCATTAGACGCCCTGAACTCTTCTCCAAACTCATCCTCATAGGCGCTTCTCCAAGGTCAAACTCAATTAGATAGTTAATTTCTTGTTATTCTTAATTATCAATCAAAATTTTGATCTATTTTAAAATTGTTAATACTTTAGTTCGAATCCAATGGAAGTCTAATTAAAACTATTTTGTTTTGAAATTTGTGGTTTCAGGTTTTTGAATGACAGAGATTACCATGGAGGATTCGAACGACCTGATATTGAAAATGTTTTCGTTGCAATGGAAGCAAATTATGAAGCCTGGGTAAATGGTTATGCACCGCTAGCCGTCGGAGCAGATGTTCCGGCGGCGGTTAGAGAATTTAGCCGGACGCTTTTCAATATGAGGCCAGATATTACATTATTTGTGTCGAGGACTGTTTTTAACAGTGATTTAAGAGGGATATTAGGCCTAGTCAAGGTACCTTGTTGCATAATTCAGACAGCCAAGGATGTGTCCGTACCAGCATCAGTGGCCGAGTATTTGAAGAACCATTTGGGTGGCCGGAGCACGGTGGAGATATTAAGGACGGAGGGTCATTTACCACATTTAAGTGCTCCAGCCTTGTTGGCTCAAGTTCTCCGGCGAGCCCTTTCACGATGACAATGAGTAAGAAACTGGGACCAAGTTGAGGAGTTGCTAAGTGGGGTCCAAACAAGAAAAATTAATAAGGGTTGTTTTTTTTTTTTTCGGCCAGAGAATTAATAAGAGTTGTTGAAACCTGGCGAATAATTTGTGGACATTAGTAATTTGGAACTTTAGTAATATTATGTATTATTATATTATTATATTATATATAATAATATGTATTGTATTAAAGATGATCTGATATGATATTTTTTTTAGAAAGGATAAGATTGGCCACGTGATAATCACGTGATGACGTTATGGTCGTCCTTTTTATTTTATCTTCCTTTTTTGTATTTTCATCTTTATTTGGAGGTGGGTGGAGAAAATGAGAGAATATTGCACAAGATAAAATGCATAAAAAAAAAAAAAAAAAAAAAGGAATTAGTGTTTTTTTATTGAGTAAAAAATAAATAAATAAAAAGTCATATTAATTAAATATTTTATTATTAATTGATTTAACATATAAAATAAAATTATACACATTTATTTATTTAGTGTAGGTAATAATTTTTTATTTAATATTGTACTTTATTTATTTTTAAGAAGAAAAAACGCAGCGTATTGGCAATTTTTAAATTTCTGGATGAGTGAGAATGAGGGGGTGAGAGTATTTATTTGTCTGTGGGAAGATCCAAAAATATTTTAGTGGCCCACCACTTGACGATGGGGCTTTAGAGATTCTGTGTGGTTAATGTAGTAATTTTGATTTTTTGTAGTCCGTTCGTTAACTCTAGACGAGTATGTCATTTTTTTTTTTTTTTTTTTTTATGGATATTTGGTGGTGAGTAGGACTGTAAAAAATATTTTTAACCCATCCAAACCCATCAATCTGTTCAAACCAAATAAAAAATCATAATTTGTAAATATATAGGGTTGATGGATTATTTCCATGCATAGTGCATGGCCCAGGTACTTGTTTCGGGTGTTACTTCAGCAAAGCAAGCACCTGGTGTGGCTCGGTGGCGGAGACCAATGTTCCCGAGATTGAAATGTAATTTTGATGCCTCTATTTCACCAACTGTAATGGCTATAGGGGTGGGCTTAGTAATTTGAGATTCTAGGTCTAGTTTTATTTGTGGTTTTTCGAAAGTTTTCCCTGGGATTTTTCATCCAAGAGAGGCAGAGGCTATGGATTTATTAGAAGCTTTATCTCTGCTGCACCGTTTAGGTTACGATAATGTAGAGGTTGAGCTTGATGCTTTATTCTCTTTATTTGGATGTCTCTGAGTTTGGTGTAATTTTAGCTGCTAGTACGCAGAGTGTTTTTGTGCCTTTTGTAAAGAGGCAATCAAATGAGAAAGCCCATGCTTTTGCTAAAGCTGCTTATTCTTATGCTAACCCCATATTATAATTTGTTAGGGCTATCTTGCATGATAATTATACTTGATTAATAATAAAGCTTTCTTTGCCTAAAAAAAAGATATTTATAAATATTTTTTTATTTTTTACAATTTTTAGAAGTCAAAATAAGTATTTAATAGAAATTAATTCAAATTAAAATTGATATAAAATTTAATTCCGTCTAAATAGAACCGATATAATTTTTAATAAGTTAAACAAACTTGAAATTATTGATTTTACATTATTTTGATTTAATTTTAATTGGAAGATTTATTAAACCAAAAATATTGATTTGATTTAGTGTATTATTTATAAACCGTCTAAATCAACTAATGTACACCTTCTAATAACCAATATAAGTTTATTCTACGGATAAATTAAAAAAAAAAAAAAATCAACTGCTTGTTCTAAGAAACAAACAGAAAAAGCTTTTCAACACATATGACATGTCTATTTTTTTTTTTTTTTTTTTTGTTATGTTTTACCAACAAAATGTGTGTGTATATATATATATATATATATATATATATATATATATATATATATATATATATATATATATATATTATTGATTTCAGTTTTGGTTGTTAAATTTTATGAGAACTTAATTAAATTAAATTGTTAATGGATTAACTAAAATAATTACTATTATTATGTCAAAATTGTAATCATGAACATGATTTTAGTGAAAATAAGATTATTAAAAAAAAAGATAATGGGTGGTGGTTTGGTTGAAAATAAGTTAAATGTCATAAAAAAAAAAATTAATTTAGAAGAAATTTTTAGATAGATTGAATTTATCACTTTATTTATAAATTAAATCAATAAAAATTATACACACCAATTAATGATATAATATTTTTTTAAAAAAAAAAATTAATAATATGATATAAAATTATTAACGTGATATTATTAATTAAAAATTTCTCTAATTTAGAGGGGCTTCTTTTGGATAAGCATATATAGTACACAAGGAAATGTAGAGTGTTGCTTGCTACTGACTAGTAATTTTTGCAAGAATCGTCCAAAAAATTTTTTACCCTGTCCTTCTTGTCTCACAAATCAAATCCAAGAATCGTCCTTTTGGATGATAAATTTTAGTGAAGGAGAATAGAGATAAGACTCATAGGAGCCATTACCCAATATAATAAATGATTCCGATAGGTCAATAAGGTGCAGCATATGAGTACTGACAGTGGTACAGTGGCTTTATACTCCATACTCACGAGTCAGGAGCAACTCAAAACTTTGGTATTTCTCATCCACTTCACCAGTGCCAGTGCTGGACTACTTTGGCAAGGGCCACCCACTGACTCCAAGTTTTCAACCAATTGGCCTTACTTTTACAGAACATTGAGCATTACAATAATTACTTTTCTTTTGATTTTATGACTTTAAAATTGATTATGGACAAAATATCAAATCTGATATTTATTTAATCGACTTTAAACCTATAAGAACTAAAGGAAAATAGCTATTGTCCATTGTTTTATGAGAATTTTCTAGTGTTTTTGGCAGAAAATCAGATTTTTGCAAAAGCAGTGTCAAATTAGCCCTATCCCCTATGTCTGCAATGCAGTTTGAATTTGAAACTTATTATATGTAACCCATATCCAACCTCTAACATCAAAATAATGTAATTTTTATACTAAAATGATATAATTACAAAAAATTTATTTCCAACTAATTACATCATTTTTAATACTAAAAAAATATTTTATATGTATTCTCTTTTATTTCTCATTTTATATATTTTTTTATTACTTTCATACTATTACACCATTTAACAAAAAAAATAAAAAGTGTAATGAAAATTACCCCATCAAATTTGGTGTGATAGATTTAGTGTGGTACTGTGCATCACACCAAATTTATTGTGAAAAATGGCATTGGATTGGAGATGCCATTTTATTCGATCCACGCTATAAGATGTCTTTAATACCATTCAACTAAAAATTTATTGTTATCATAAACTTAGTTAATATATATATATATATATATATATATATATATATATATATCAATTTGAATAAGATAAAAAATTAAGTTTTTTTGTTTTACAAAAAAAAAAAATTTAAAAAGCTTTTATCTAAAAATCTTAATGGTTAGTGTTTAGCTCTACAACTATTAGTAGAAAGTTCCGCTAATAGTTAAAATTCATAAAATTACCTATAGAGTCGTCTCCTAATGATTGATATTGCGAATTCAAGGCTCGTTGAAGCCCAATTAATAAACGGAGGAGGATGTAACTATTTGGTTGAATTTCCATATTCTTGAGAAAATTACACTAAATATATTTTTTTTAAATACCTTTTTATTTTTTCAAGTTTTCAAAAATATATATATATATTTATATTTATGATATCCTTGTAATATATTTTTGATATATCTTTAAAAATGAAGTATTTTTTAAATAAAAAATTTAATAAATGTATTAAAAATATATATATATATATGTTTTATCTTTTTTGGTATTTATGCACAAATCTCAATATTCTTAACAACCATATTATAGCTGTCACCTTCCAGCCCAGCCCAACCCATAAAGAATAGGCCATTTAGACATCTTTGTTTTAAAATATATATATATATATTTCCATTATTGTAATTACAGATAAGAACATTTAGGCCCAAAACACTTCACACTTCTTGAGGTAATAATAAAGAAAATATTTTGCAAAATACTCAATCCATTTCAAAATATATATGGTTTATAATTTCGGTATACGAATTAAAAAAATTATCAAATTATCACAATTCAAAAATAAAAAGACTAAAATATATTTTTTTTTTATTTTAATATGAATAAATAAAAGCAATTAATACAAATATTTATTGAAAAAATTAATGTGAAGATAAAGTTGAAAAAAAATAATAAATAGCTTATTGAAATATTAAAAAAACATATATTTTTTTTAAAAAATTATCTAAAATGACATATATTTTGAAATGAAATGAATAGTTTAGTGGTCGATTATTGTGCACGATGTTAAAGAGATTGGCAATCTCTTTAACTATTAATAAATTTCTAATGTAGAAAAAAAAGTAAAATCATCAAGGGAGTTAGGGATGTCAAAAAATGTCATGACACATTAATTTGATTCGCCAAATACGAAAAATTTTTGTGTTAGTGTTGAAGTTTAGCAAGTCCGTGTCAGTAAACGGGTTGACCTATTTATGACACTGCTTAAATGAGTCATGTAACCGGTTGACATGCTAACCCGTTATAATTCGTTTAATTTCACGTGTCGTGTTGGGTAGTGTCAATCCGATCCAACCCATTTATAACCTGTATATTTTTTAGCAATATTAAGGGTTAAAATAGTCATTTATATTGCATTGGAAGAAACAAACAAAATTAATAAAATAAATAAAATGACAAAAAAATTCAAAAATAAATAAAATCTTATTTAAATTTATTTGATGGTGCTTTCTTAAATGTTTGAAAAATATATGAAATATGAAATTTTTAATGAATTTACAATTTAAATCATGATTTAATTTATGGACAATATTACAGTTAATTTCTGTAATAAATATATTACATTTTCATGTTATAAATATTATATATGTTAAATGGGTTGTGTCGGGTTCATAACCCATATATGACTCAATTAAATAAACAAGTTACACGTTTCGTATTCGTGTAACCCGTTTAATTTTCGTATCGTGTTAGGATGACACGATTAATAAATAAATCGTATTTGTGTTGATCTAAATCGTGTCACCTGAGTATATCAATCAGATACAAATACGATCCACCAACACGTTTTACGCCCCTAAAGAGAGTAAAAGGAAGCAAATGATGAAGTCGATTGGAGAAGGGATGGATGCCCCTATTACTGCCTAAAAAATTTCCTTATATTCTCTTTGCTTCTTAAAAAAAATCTTTAAATATTAGAGTCTTTTACTCTATCTATAGAGAATTGCCTCTTTTACTATGGTACTATATAATTTATAATATTTTATTAAAAATAAACTTATTTTTATATATTTGTTTTATTTGTTTCGACAAGTTCCGGACTTCCCCCTGAATTGGAACAAGATGAAAATGAAAAAAAAAAAAAAAAAGGGGGGGGGGGGGGGGGTGGGGAGAGATAATATGTGAATGGATTTAAATTTTATTCAAATACCCACTGAAATTTAGCCCGCTTCCTTAAGAGATTCTCAATCTGGACCTAATGAAGGATACACTCATGGGCTTGACACCACATTCCAATCCAAAAGCTTAAGACATTGAGTTTATAGGTTCTTCCCACTTATATGTCCCTGCTTAAACCCATCTCTTTTCAATGTGGGATTTCACACTCTTGAAATCATAACAATCTCTCTCTCAATAGTGAACTTTCACATTGGACTTGGGCTCCCCCTTGAGCGGAAGCCTTTTTTTAATTTGAGTATACAGTGTCACTTTGAGCCCTTTTACTTCTACCTGTCTGGGCTCACCGGGAGTAACCTTGCTCTTCCACGTGAAAGTGGCCACTACGGGATTCGACCACCGTCTCCATACTCATCCCTGCTGAACCATAGGCTCTGATATCACTTGTTGCTACTGGGGAGCCCGTTTCCTTGGGAGATCTTCAACATGGGCCTAATAAGGGACACACTCATGGGCCTGACACTACACTCCAACCCAAAACTTTAAGGCATTGAGTTTATGGATCCTTCCCACTTAAATGTCCCTCTTTAATTCCATCTCTTTCCAATGTGAGATTTCACACTCTTGAAATCCTAACATATATGATATGGAGCTAGCGTGAAAGAGTTAAACCAGAAAATTAAGAATATGATTTTAGGGATGCTTAGAAGTTAAGGACTTCAATTACCCAAATATTTCTTCTTCCCGCTTCTTGTAAGGTTACTGTCAAACAATATGTGTATTAATTTGTTCTACTATTTGCTTTGTTGATTTGAAAACTGGGTTGAGAAATTTTAAATGTTATTGTTATTTGGATCTAGTGAAATCACAGCCTCCATTATTGCATAAAACTTGGCAATTACCATATATCAGAATTCTTTGTAAAAGTTTTAAAATTGGGTAGTAGAAACAGTTGTTGGAGTTCTGCAATCACTTGTGAAGCTTAATTCTTCCATTAAACCTCTTTTATAAAGCTTAGGGAAAGAGAGGGGTAATTCAAATTTTAGGTGTATTTATAGTAGCTTGAATTGTTCTTCTGCAACGATATGTTGAACCTGAAATCAGAATGCTTGAAGCTTGATGAATGGTTGCCATGCCTTTATTTAATTATTGTTTGATAATCTACAACTAATTGCAAAATTGCAAAGAAGTTCTTGGCTTTAGAGAAACTTGGGTTTGAGGTATAATTTAACGATATATGGTATTTATATACGTAATTAGGTGGAGAATGCTGAAAAATAAAAGAGAGAGAAAGGGTCTAATAACTAAGGATTAAAAGTTAGATTACATTCTATGGAAAATGTTTTAAAATGCAAAAAGGAAAATTTAATTTCAAATTCAAATTTATATTTAAATAGTTACTCAAACAATAAATTTTAAATTCATTGTGCTCCCTAAATAAGAGATCTATAAATTTATAAATTTTAAATTATAAATTTGAAATATGAGATTTGAAATCTAAATTTCAAATTTTAATTAATGCATCTAAATGCAATCTAAATGAATTAGGTTTACCACGTCAGATTATGAGTTACCAATAATTGTTTGACTTGTCGACGAGTTAATTACAATATACATCACATAATTCATGTAGTTAATTATTATATTCACTTTATGAGATAATTATTATTTAACATGGAACACCATGACTAGACAATACATAATTGGGATAATTATAAATTTAATGTGTCAACTTGTCAATATCTAACAATTGAGTGTTTCAACTTTCAAAAGTATCAATTAAGTATGTGAACCTGTTAAAAAATCACAACTGAGTGTTATTTCTAGTTACCAGGCTAACGTGGATTAAAAATTTTTATTTTAGTTGAAAAAAAAGTATGACTTAACCCTTAACTGAGTAAATTAATTACAAATAGATCCTTAAAAAATTTCAAAATGATTCAAAATTTTTAGAATTCTTGCAACTGAACCATCTTCTTCATTTTGAACATCATAAAACTTCTTCATTTCCTAAATACACAAGAATCCCAAAAAAAAATTATAACCATTAAATCCTAAAACTAAATCTAAGTAGATCACATATCAAATCACTGAATAATAAAAATCTCGTTTCAAAATTCAAAATCTCAAATTTAAACCTACAAAAAAAAAACAAAAATAGAAAACAAAAATTATACTAAAACCCAATTAAATGCATGCTAATCAAAACTAACCAATATAATTTAAAAAAAAAAAAAAAACATAAATCTTTTAAATTTTAAAATCATATCAAAGTCAACCACATTTGTTTCCCTTTAAAAGAATCCACCCATTTTGAAAGCGGAGAAAAGTAAAGAGTTGTGGCACTGTCAGTCGTCGCTTGCTCTAGTTAGCCAGATCCGTTGCGGTTGTTAATTGTAGCTTCAACTCCTCCAGTGATCATCAAAGTACCAGGTAAGTTTCTGTACTTTTTCTTGATTTTTATTTATTATTATTATTTTTTTATTTTCAAATAATATGCATTTAATTGATACTTTTAAACGTTGAAACACTCAATTGTCAGATCCTGATAAATTTAGACACTAAATTTATAATTATCTTTAATATTTTTGTATAAAATTACCGGTTATCTGTTAGTAACATGTTTATAACACTAACATATAATTTTTTTACAGGTTAAAACACTCAATTCATACTTTTAAAAATTGAAACACTTAATTGTTAAATCTTAATAAATTGAGACACTAAATTTATAATTATCTCATTCATAATCTGACATGATAGATTAGGTTGACCTAATAATTTTTTCAAATCTTCCCAAGCTTTGCCGCTTAATTAAGGAGGCTTTGACTTTATATTTCTTGGATTATATGCAACATCTTATATTATTGTTATTAGATTAGATGTGCTAATCATAATGCTTCCAACTAAAAAACCAAGTTAGGCAAAAAAAAAAAAAAAACTAAAAACTAAAAACCCAAGTTATTCTTTACCGACAACTCTTAATTATTTCTGTAAAACCTTCTATAATAATTTATGGAAAAACATATAGTGTGTGTATGTGTTTGTATGTTATTTTATTACTTTTTTAGTATCTATATATAGTTTTTATTTTTTGTTCCATCGATAGGAAATTAGGAATATAGTTTTATTTATTAATAATGTATTAATTAGTTTTATTTATTATTTCAAAAAAAATAAACTTATATATTGTTGTATTAAAATTGTATTTTAATAGATTTAATGTCATTTGATAATTTTATATAAATATCGCATGAATATACTAATATTTAATAATATTGTCAAAAATGTAAAATGAGAAAAAAAAAAAAAATCATCTCCCCCGAAAACCAGCAAAGAAATGTTGAACCACATTTTTTTTTCCAATTTTTTCTTTATATTAAATTTATGTAAAGATGCATTTAAATGTATAATTATTTAATTTTGAAATTTAAAAAAAAAATTATTATTATATATGTTATTTTTTATATTTTTTTTTTTACTTAAAAATACAAATTCAAATATGTATATTTCAAGTATATATCCATATAGAAATGGGAATTTAATGATTATTCATTAAATCAAATGGCCTATGTTATTCCATTCTGGTAGTCCTCCTCCCTGGCTAACTCTCTCTCCTCGTCATCGAGAGCAACTAAACTCGACCGAGTCAAATTTAACCGAGTCGATGTAACAAAACACCTATCAATAATTAAGAATTTAAGATAAAGCAGCTTCCACTGTCTACTATAACCGCGTAAGAATGGTTGTCTCCCCCGCTGAAAGTGACAAGACAACGACGTGGCTTTAGAAATATGTGGACGTGAGCATTTTCAAAGCACCGCTAAAATTTTTAAAATAAAGAATTATTCAATAACAAATAATTTTAATAATCTTTTTATTTTCAAAATATAAATTAAAAAATTTATTTAACTTTCTATATTTAAATAATTAAATTTTACACTTTATTTTAATTGTAATTAAAATTATTTTTTTTATTGATTTGTTTTTTTAAATTTTTTTTTCTCTCCCTCATATAAATCATTTGATTTTAAAACATTAATATTTATAAAATAAAGTAAAATATATTGAAATTAAGTAAAATTTTTATTTTTTATGTTCAAATATTAATTAAAATATTCTTCATTAATTAGTATTTTTAAAATAAAAAATACTCTTGAGATGCTTTTAATACTTGCTCTCACTTTTAATACTTGCATGACCGTTCAACTGTCAACGTCTGTAACAGAAAATTGATCCTAACTAACGGACAATTTTTAGATGGCCAAATTTTTTAATTATGACAGACGTTAGTATAAATATCTAATCTGGCGCGTATTAATTTTCAAATTTCTTTAAATATATATATATATATATATTTTTTTGCAAAGTAATTGTTCACTGCAGTCAAATTCTTCAATTAGAAGTCAGTCTTTTGAGGGCCCGCACGATCACTTTTTAGGTTCCCTCTTAAAATCAAACAAGAATTATAAAATTATACTAATATGATTTGTTCATTCTAATATGGGAGAAATTTAACCTACAGGATATTTTTTTTTTCTGATTATTTTTATAAAAATTAATATATAAAATATTTATTTTATATCATATTTAAAAAATATTAAACACAATGCTATATATGTAAAAGGCCTTTCTTAAGTATTAGTCCTTCACAAAGTTCCACAGTAGCTGCGAACAAAGATGCTTTGTTGAATTTGAAAAGCAAAACAAAGATGATATAAATAGGAAGCAACCATAAAATTTTATTTAAGGGTTAAGATTAATAGGAAAAAAAATAAAGATTAATTATTTCTAAATTTTTTTAATAATTTTTGTTTTAAAAAATAATAATTAATTATATTTTTAATTAAATAAATTTTTATTAATCTTCTATATTTATAGGACGAGAATTAATTAAATAATTTTAATATTTAAAATTATATATAAAAATTTAATTTTGAAAACACCAATTAAAAATTTAGAAAAATTAATTAAAAAATTATATTAATTATAGAGAAGTATTGTTACATCTAAATATAAATTGATCGCCCTTTGCGAGCCAAGGAGCTCGCCCACGTAGTCCATATCCTATTCTGAAATAGAATCCATCTCCGTATATCAAGCAGAAATAGAATAATCCGATTCCAAAAAGGAATCGGAACCTGAGCTCACAACTATAAAAAGAGTCCATTTTTTTCATTAAACGGATAACACAATTCTAAACACTTCTCCAGAGTAAAGTTTATTAATCTCCATCTTTTCTAACTTAAGCATCGGAGTGGTCCCTCAGGCACATCGTCTGGACCCTCTAACCTGTTATCTCGCAGGAATGAAAGATCGCTTACACGTGTGCTAGAAGATCGAAATATTTTCTAAGCACATCAATTAGTGCGGTAAGCGTGGAACACCACCTTAAAAATTCAATTTAGATTTCCTAACAAACATTCATGGATCTATAGAACGGGGGCGAGGGCTTAGGCATCAACTTGTTCCCCGACCTTCCTAATAATAAAGAGAATCCCCAGGCTAACCAACAGGGCGGACCTGCCTTACCCAATCTCAATGACCCTATAAACTTAAATGACCCGATCATGGCGCAAACCACTATGCAAAGCCTCCTGACCGCCTTCACAGACTTCACTGCTCAGTTAAAAGAACTAAAACAGGCAATAACTCAACAATCTGAAACAGCAGCACCAGCCGCCGATCCACTAGATCCCTCGAATGGAGATACTCAGACAAACCATGGAAACAGAGGGATCGAACCTTGGTCAGATGGGGAACGAGAAGAGGACCCAGAAAGACTAGAAAGGAAAGTTCGGGAAGTCATGACCAAAATAGGGGTCAGAGTTAACGAGATGGATTTCGATCTGCGAACGGATTCGCCCCTTTGCAATAGCATTATTAGGGCAAATTATCATCCGAAGTTCAGAATCCCAGCTCATATGGAGTCTTATGAGGGAACCACCTGCCCTAAAAGCCATATCCACAAATTTCAAACTATGATCAATGCTCAAATTCACCTAGATCATGTCCTATGCAAACTTTTCCCTACTACATTAAAGGGACTAGCTCAAGACTGGTATCAAACTTTGCCCCCAAAGTTTGTCACATACTTTGCCTAACTTTCCACCCTCTTCCAAGCACAATTCATCACCTTCATTACCCCCAAAAAGATATCAACCGATCTACTCATTATTGTTCAGAGAGAAGGGGAAAGTCTGAGGAAATATGTAAAGCGCTTCAATAGGGAGGCAATCCAAATTGAAGATCTAAATAAAGATATCGCCTACACCGTTATGCTTCGAATCACGACCTAAGGAAAGAGCTGCTATCTAACCCCCTCAAACTATTTCTGCCCTAATGGCGATCACCCGGACACACATTCGAATTGATGATGGAATGAGAGATTTTGATCAAAGGCAGAGAAAGGAAGGAACGGTATCCAGGGGGCAAGAGAATCAGCAGGATAATCACCCATACCGACCTAGCAGAAACAATGAAGGAGGAAATAGGAGGGGGACCGAACTGAGAGACCGAAAGGAAGCAACAAACAGTTCACCTCACTAAGCGTGAACCGATCACATGTGTTGATGTGGATCAAAGACAATGGGGAGAAGGTACAATGGCCTCAGAAGATGAGTATCTCCTTAGCAGGAAGAAGGGACAACAACAAATACTGTGAGTTCCACAATGATAAAGGTCATGACACAGATGAATGCTGGCATTTGAAAGAGGAAATTGAAAAATTAATTCAAAAAGGTGTAACTAGCATAAGGTGATTTGTTCGTCGAGACAAAGATAGGGAGCCTAGAGGGAGGTCTCTAGAAAAAGCATAACCTAAAGAGGCAGAACAGAAAAGACAGAGAAGGGAGGCAGCTAGAGAGATTAATATGATACAAGGAGGAAGTACAGGGGTGATAGCTCCACCAAAAGAAAACTTGCTGTAAGGGACATCTATTCAGTCAATACCCAAAGATCACCCAATAAGATATTTGGCCCAATAACTTTTTCTGATGAATATAAGGGGAAAGTGATCTCCCCCCACAACGATGCCTTGGTCATCACAGGAAGGTTAAATAACTTCCTAGTTAGAAGAATGTTAGTAGATGATGGGAGTGCAGTCAATATGATCACCCTATCTGTATTTAAAACGATGGGGCTAACTAAAAAAGATCTAAAGCCTGTGGCCACCCCTCTTATGGGCCTAGGGGGAAAAACTGTCCCAGTAGAAAGATCAGTGATGATAGATGTAGAACTAGGCGATGAAGACATCACAAGGGAAATACATATGGAATTCATGGTAGTAGACATCCCCTTCGCATACAATGCAATCATTGGGAGACCAATCCTTTTTGACACATGTGCAGTAACATGCATCAGGTACCTCATGATAAAAATTCTAACTTCTAGAGGAATAGCAATAATCAGAGGATGCTAAGAGACAGCCAGGAGAACCTATTTCAATGCCTTAAAAGGGGTCTTCCCAGCACTACAGGCCGAACAGGTAGATAGTTCGGAAAGAAAAGATAAAGCGGAGCCTGAAGGCGGACTTGAGAAAATAGAGATCGGCACCGAAAGAGTCATATGGATCGGATCTACACTAAAGAAGGAAACAAGCTTCGAAATAAAAAGAATCTTACATTAAAATTTGGAAGCCTTCGCCTGGGAAACCAAAGAACTAATAGGGGTAAGCAAAGAAGTGATCACCCACAGGCTCAGCATAGATCCTTCTACCAAGCCTGTAGTGCAGATAAAGAGAAGGCACTCACATGAGAAGCAGATCCCCATCACCAAAGAAATTTAAAAGCTGTTGGAAGCAGGGGTTATTCGAGAAGTGCACTACCCGGAATGGTTGGCGAATGTTGTGATGGTTAAAAAATTGAATGGCTTATACCGAATGTGTGTGAATTTTACAGATATGAATAAAGTTTTCCCTAAGGATAACTACCCTTTGCTGAGCATCGATCAATTAGTGGACTTGACAGCCGGACATGAGTTATACTCTTTTCTCGATGCAAAAGCAGGGTATCATCAGATTCAGATGCGCAGACCGGATGAAGAAAAAACATCTTTTGTAACAGATCAAGGAATATACTGCTATAAAATGATGTCATTTGGATTAAAAAATACGGGGGCAACCTATCAAAGGCTAGTCAATCACATGTTCAAGGATCATATCGGTAAAAACATAGAAGTATATGTTGATGATATGATTATCAAAAGTAAAAAAGCTGAAGATTATCCCAAAGAATAGAAATGGTCCTGGAGATCCTGAAGTCCTACAACCTAAAATTAAACCCCGAAAAGTGTGTTTTCGGGGTTCCAGCAAGGAAGTTCTTAGGATACATGGTCTCCCAAAGAGGAATTGAGGCGAATCCCGACAAAATTGAAGCAATGCTCAAGATGAACCCTCCCAGCAACAAAAAAGAAGTTCAAAGGCTGAACGGGCGGACAACGGCACTAGGGCGATTCATTTCATCTTCGGCAAAAAGATGTCAACCATTTTCCAAAGCACTAAAACACTTGAAGGACTTCCAGTGGATAGAAGAATGTCAAAAATCCTTTGAAAAATTGAAAAAATTCCTAACTAGCCCCCCTTACTAAGTCGCCCTGTACCTAAAGAAGAGCTCTACTTATACCTATCCACAACCGCAGAAACTATAGATGCGGTATTAGTAAGGGAAGAAGCGGGAGAATAGTACCTAATCTACTATGTCAGTTGAATACTCCAAGACACCAAACTGAGATACCCGACTTTGGAAAAGCACGCCCTAGCATTGCTAATGGCCACTCAAAAATTAAGGCATTACTGTGAAGTCCATCAGATAATAGTCCGAACAGACTTACCCCTAAGAAAGATCCTACAAAAACTAAAGACTTTAGGGCGAATTGCAGAATAGGCGGTCAGAATCAAAAGTTTAGGAATAATGTATGAACTAAGGCGGGCGACGAAGGGACAAACACTGACAGATTTCGTAGCTGAACTGACTCCAACTGCAGGAGAACCATAAGAAATAAGGAAAGAAGAGTGGGAGACGTTTGTGTATGGAGCAGTAGGAGTAGAAGGATCGGGGATAGGGATCGTGATCAAAACACCCTACAGATTGATAATTGAACATGCTGTAAAATTGAATTTTTTGATCTTTAATAACGCAGCAGAATATGAAGCTGTATTCACATGACTCTCTTTAGCTCGAGAAATTTGAATGAAAAAATTAGTAATATACAGTGACTCCCAGTTAGTGGTCAACCAGGTGAACAATAATTATGCAGTTAAGGAGGAGAGCCTAAAGAAATATTTAGAACTGGCTCAATTGGCCTTAAAAGAAGGAGAACAATTGGGAGGCAGTTGGATGATAAAGCAAATCCCTAGATGGAAAAATTGCAGGGCAGACAAAATCTCCAAGTCAACAGCAACAGGGAAAATAGAAAATTTAAGGAGGATTCCCCTAGAAATCCAAAATTTCCCCACAACAGAAATGCAACCCATAATAATAGTACAATGGAAAAGAAGTTGGATGGAACCCATTATTCGGTACCTGGCAGAAGGATCCCTCCCCGAAAAGAGATCAGAAGCAAAAAGGATAATAAATAAAGCAAAAAAATATAGCTGGTATGAAGGAGATTTGTATCAGCGATTTAAGACTCACCCGTGGCTAAGATGCATTCGCCCAGAAGACAGGGATTATGTGCTGAGAGACATTCACGAAAGGATCTGTGGGGCTCATGAAGCAAGCTCCAGCCTCATCAGAAAGACCTTATTACAAGGATATTACTGGCCTACATTGAAAAAAGATGCAATAGAAAAGGTTCGCCGATGCATTCAGTGTCAAGAACATGCATCCGTCCCAAGGCTACCTTCGAGAGAACTCGCTCCCATAGGATGCGCCTGGCCTTTTCAACAATGGAGGATCGACATTTTAGAACCTTTTCCTATGGCAATAAGATAATACAAGTTTTTAGTAGTAGCCATTGATCATTTCACAAAATGGATCGAAGCCGAACCCTTAGCAAAGATCACTCAGCAAAATGTAACAGATTTTTTCTGGAAGTCAATTGTTTGTAGGTTCGGCACACCAAAAATCATAATCTCAGATAACGGCAAACAGTTCGACTATGCACCATTCAGATCATTCTACAGAGGCCTTCACATTGATCTGCGGTTCACTTCGGTGGCTCACCTACAAACCAATGGCCAAACAGAAGTAGCAAATCGGATCATCCTCAAAGGGCTAAGAAAAAGGTTAGATGACAGAAAAGGTAAATGGGCAGAAGAACTATACAGCGTACTTTGGAGCTACCGAACTACACCCAGAGAACCAACAGGAGAAACTCCCTTCTCCCTAACATATGGATCGAAAATCGTAGTACCTGTGGAAATCAGAATGACAAGTTACCGAACAGAAAGAGCCAGAGAGATAAATCAGAAAATGGGAACCAGAGTTAATTTAGACCTATTGGAGGAAAAAAGAGATACAGCATATGAGAAGGCGGCAGCTTATAGACAAAGGATGATCCGATACCATAACCGTCAAGTTAAAGAAAGAACCTTTCAAGAAGGAGAGTTAGTCCTAAGAAAGGCCGAAATCACCAAAGGCAATGCAGGAGTTGAGAAGCTGCAACCTAACTGGGAAGGACCATATGAGATCGCCAGTGTGGTGGGACTAGGAGCTTACAAGTTAAAAGATCGCCAGGGAAAAATCCTACCCCGAACATAGAACTTTGACAATCTAAAAACCTACTATCAGTAAAAAAGTCTTTATATTTGTCTTTCCTTTCTGTCACTTTTGTGTTTTTTGAATTTGAATGGATTAATAAAAGTATTCAAGTAAATTCTTTCAGCATTAGGAAACATTCTCCATATCATGACATAATCGCCACGGGATAGGTGAACCACGAGCTCACCCAAGATTCCCTAGAGAAATCGCCATGGGATAGGTGAACTAAGAGTTCACCCAAGACTCCCTATGCAAAATATCGCCACGGGATAGGCAAACTAAGAGTTTGCCCAAGATTCTCAAAAGTAATCGCCACGGGATAGACCAACTATTAAAGTTCGCCCAAGATTCCCTAGAGAAGTCGCCACGGGATAGGCCAACTATAAAGTTTGCCCAAGATTCCCTACAGAATTGCCACGGGATAGGCTAACTATAAAGTTCGCCCAAGATTCCCTATAGAATCTCCACGGGATAGGCCAACTATTAAGTTTGCCCAAGTTTCCCTAGAGAAGTGGCCACGGATAGGTCAACTATTAAGTTCGCCCAAGATTCCCTAGAAAATCGCCACGAGATAGGCCAACTAAGAGTTCACCCAAGGCTCCTTAGAAATCGCCACGGGATAGGTGAACTCGACTCCCTAAAAATCGCCAAGGGATAGGCCAACTAAGAGTTCGCCCAAGACTCCCTAAAGAATCGCCACAGAATAAACAAACAATGAGTTCGACTAAGAGTTTCTATACAATAAATTGTCCAAAGGATAGGGAAACTACATGTTCACCCAAAGAACCCCTATGAAAATAATAAAATAAAATAAAATCCAAAAATAAAAGAGTCTCTCCAAATAAAAGAAAGATAAAGTTCTCATTAAAAAAAATAATAAATAAATATGTTCTACATTTTTGATATTGTAATCTGAAACAGTTAAGGGAAGCTGATTGCCAGCAAGATCATTGGCCAAAGAAGAAGGTGGAATCATTGATTCTTCATCCTCATTCGGATAAATCTCCTCCACGAAATCGAAGTCTTACTCGGGATATTTATTTCGGATAGCAGCCAAAATATTTTCCTAGTGAGAAATGAATTTGTTCGCCATCGCCTCCTCGTACTTCTCCTTAGCAAGCTTCTCCTTCTCAGCCTCCTCTTTCAATTGACGAACCTCCTGCTGACTCACATCAAGTTCAGAACGTAGTGTAGAGATTTGCCCTAGGAGCTCGGCCTCCATATTTTTATTTTTAATCTCCATGTCTTTATATTTATTCTTTTCTACATTAAGAGAAGTCTGGAGTTGGGCTACCTCTGAAGCATGATCAGTCTCCAGTTTCTCCTTAAGTCCAGCCCACTCTGATCGCAATTCATCATTTTGGGAATGCATCCGCTGGCGAAGCTCAAAGATGACGTTCGCAGCTTAAATAAAAATACATAGTAAGAATGAATAAGCCGATTAAAGATAGAAAGAGTCAATACACAAGATGAACAACTATATACCTCAAAAATATAACCATACGCTGACCCAGCCAGCTGAGCATTCGTAAACTTAGCCATATGCTCACCATCGGCTGAAAGATGGATCGCCCGCATTATATCAATAGCCACAGACGGGTCACGGACAGAAGCCTCTTCTCCATATTTATCTTCAACAGACTTGGCGAACATTGTCAATTCGTCAAGGCTGATTTCCTCCACAGCCGGACGAAGTCTCTTCATAGATCGTCCGGAAGGACCTTCAGGAAGATCTCTCTTCAAAGCACCAGCAGAAGTGGAGGAAACGGGAGGATCAACAACAGGGATAGTTGTCGAAGAAGGAAGTGGAGGAGGAAGAGGAGATTTAGACTTCTCCACCCGAGTAACCTTCTCTATCGATGAAGATTTGTCTACCAAAGTAGATTTGGCAAGCTTATTTTCTTTCATCCATTGAGCCAAATACTTCATCTCTGAAAAAAGAAAAAGAGAACAAAATAAGTACAAAAATATCTGAACAAAAGACAATAGAGAAGTCGGTTGACAGATAAATACCAGCAGATGAATGGGCAGAAGCCTTAGATCGGGATTTCTTCTTCAGACCAAAAGAATCCCCAAAGAAATGATCATAAATTAGATCGGTACAAGAAATAAGACTTAATTTTGAAAAAACCTCTATATGTTTCTCCTTCTTAGAAGATAGAGATCGAAGACCAATGGAAGAAGATATCCTTGGACTAGCTACCCAGGCGTTGGGAAGATTGCCCCAGCCTTGCTCATGGGAGATAATAAAAAATTTTTGCTTTCAGTTTTTAAGTGAAGAAGGCAGGGTAAAAATTTTCCTATCACTTTGAAGGTTGAAATGGTTGAAACCTTTTCTCGCCACAAGGCGATACAACTCCCTCACTTCCCTACTATTAATATCAAACCCATGGATCTTACTCAAAATCCTAAGACCTACTAATATTTTTCAAGAATTGGGGTGGAGTTGGCAAATCGAGATGTTATATTCCCTAAGCACATCGATATATAAGCGAGGTAAAGGGAATCGAAGACCAGACTCCAGATCTTCCAGATAGATCATCCTATCTAGATCGCCCAATTTTTTATCAACAAAAGTCCCCGGTTCTGGTAAACGAAGCTTAAAAACATCAGGAATATCGTATAAAGCCCTAATTTCTGAAAGGCGATTTATGGATAGTTCACAATGAATGTGAACCCCCTTTTTGGGTTCAGAAATTAGAAGTATTGAAGGATTAGCAACCGCAAAGGCTGCCGAACTGGTATTAATAGATTGTTTAGGGGAGGGGTGTATATATACAAAGTCAACCCGAGGGGAAGGAGATCGATCCGAAACTGTACCCTCGCTATCAGCATGATCACCATAAAGGTCATTGTTCTGGCTATCCTTATGATGACTCATTTTTAAAGAAAATGAATAAAAAACTATCAAAGGATAAAGAATGGTACTTACTGTTGAAATAATGGAATAAGAAAGGTGGCGAACTGAGTGGATTAACAGCTAAAAATCTCCAGAAAATCTAAAGAAGTCTCCAGAAAGAAGAAAAAGAGAGAAATGGTGAAGAAGGATTAGAAAAATGCATAAATGCAGAGAAATGATAAAAAGGAAAAGCGGCAGCAAAGGTAAAAGATCAAAGTGAAGAGATAAAACCCTACTTATAGGACACGATGCAGAAACAGAAGAGTTTAAGAAACTACCCCTACATGACACGTGGCGTAAAAAGCATCAGTACAACTCTCTTTTCGAGAAATAAAATTATTACGAAGTGATAAAAGTGACGGCCCCATAAATGTTTACATAAGAAACCGAACCGTCAACGAAGATTGCCAATGCTTGAATCATCCTACGGTACAAACCGACATAGAACAAAGATCAAAGTCTTTGACTCAAAAATTGATGGGGGGACATGTGTTACATCTGAATATAAATTAATCGCCTTTGGCGTGCTAAGGAGCTCGCCCACATAGTTCATATCCTATTTTGAAATAGAATTCATCTCCGCATATCAAGCAGAAAGAGAATAATTCGATTCCAAGAAGGAATCGAAACCTGAGATCACCACTATAAAAAGAGCCACTTTTTTTCATTAAACGGGTAACACAATTTTAAATACTTTTATAGAGTAAAGTTTATTAATTTTTATTTTTTCTAACTTAAGCATCGAAATAGTTCTCCAGACATATGGCCTAAATCTTCTAATCTGTTATCTTGCAAGAACGAAAAAGCACCTACACATGTGTTAGAAAATTGAAATATATTATGAGCACGTCACTAATCATTAATATTCACGATATTTTATGAGAGCAATTTAAGCATTCTGTATCCAATGAAAAAAATATGATACTAACAATAATAATAATAATAATAATAATAATAATAGGGGAGATAAAGCAAAAGTAAAAGAGCGGTGTAGAAAAAAAAAAGCGCGTGAATTGACAAGAAAGAGGGTTACCAGGTGAGAGACCGAAAGGTTATTCTATGTTGACTGTGAAATAATCAAGATTCGTGTATGGAATACACGTGTTATGCAGCCGTGCGATCTCAAGAGAAAAAGAGTGTGTGAATATTTTAATTTTAAATTTTATTATTATTATTACTTAAAAACGCAACAAAGAAGGGTATGGAGACAAGAAAAGGGCCCCACGTAGACGCGGGCTCTGGAAGCGCGGCTGCCGGTTTTGGTGGGTCCCGGTCTTTGGTCGTCGATATCTATGCTCAGGATTTCGCTTTCTTTTTTATTATATTATTATATAAAATAAAATAAAAATTAAAAAAAAAAAAACTTTTAAAAAGGTTCGATATTTTTAACAATTAACAAACTGTTCACGTTACTGCCTTATTTAATTTAATTTAATTAATCACGTCACATAAAAACTATAACTCCGCGCTTGTCAGCTCTATTAAATAATAGAAAATGCTTTTTTTGAAGAAATTGACCACTTTTATGGGAAGCCTTTGTGATTAGCTTTATTTTTAATTTAATGATTATTGTTTACCAATTTTTTTCAAATGTCTTAAAAAGATTTTCACAGTATTATTATTTTTTTTACTCTATTTTTCTTTTTCTTTTTTTTAAATCTCTTATTAATACTTAATTATAATTTAAAATAAAATGTAAAATTTATTATGAGTTATATAAAATGTAAAAAAAATTCTTTATACATTTACTATATTATTAAGGGTATAAAAATATATATATATATATATATATATATTTTTTATTTATTATATTATTAAATTATGTAGAAAAAAATGACAACATTTTGAGACAGAAAAAATATTAAAGTTAATATTTTTTTATTTGTTGATTCAATAATATTAAAGTGGTGGATGAATTTGAGTTATAATTAAATCTTAATTAATTGAAATATTTAAAAAATAAGAGAAGTTTATGAAATTTTATATTAATAAAAAAAAAAGTGGGAAAAAAAGCTTTAATTTTATAAATGAATACATATATAGTTAGATAACATGTGATATGTGATTCATGGATATGGGCAGGCATTATGGACAAATAAAAAAATGCAAGGCATTGTGGCATAGACTCCATGGAGTGAGTGCATGGCAAATTAAGAATAAGAATAATAACAAAAAAAAAAGCATTGGAGCAATGATTAATAAATTTTGAATAATTTATTTAAAATAAAAACCGTGAGGCGTGGCGACGTGTCCGATAGAGACAGACAGTTGCGCCGGCGGATGAGTGCGTTGGCGTTAAAAAGCTGTTCGGATTTGCCTTCTGATACGCCACGTTTCGCGCTTCATATAATCACAAAAATAATTTTTTAGTATAATATAGTAAAATAAAATAAAGCAACCGCCGAAAATTAAAAAAAAAATAATAATAATAATAATAAAAATAAAGAAAAGGGTTAGGTGTGGTAGTGGTGGGGTGTGGGCCGGCTGCTGGCTTTGCCGCCTTTTTAAAGTGGACGTGTGTTGCTTCTTGAGGTGACATTGACGCCCCTCCCTCTTCTCTTCTTTCTATTTCTCGGCGTAATTTAGCAGTGCATTTTAGCAACTCTGAGTTCTAGAAGGCTCCACCACGTTCAGTGTTTTTTTCCCCTCAAAGGACGGCCCTTCAATTAATTTGAAAATTTTGAAAATGGACAAATGACAGTTTGAATTAGATGTTAAAGAAACAAATCCCAATTATTATAGATAAATTATTATTTAATCTTTCAACTTTGATTAAACTAAATTCTAAAGTACTTTTATTTTCAGAAATTAATATATATATATATATATATATATATATATTTGTCTTTTGTCTCACCTTTTAATCTTTTCATTTAAATTTTAATTTTTTTATTAAATATATGTAAAATAATTAAAATACTCCTCATTTCTTAAGTATAAATTAAAAATATTTTACTCCTAATAAAAATTAATTTCTTAAATATAATATTTTTTTAAATATAATTATTTTACAATATAATACTAATAAATTCTTAAATATAAAAATCATAACAAAAATTAATTTCTTAAATATAATACTCTTAACAAAAATTAATTTCTTAAATATAATCAACAACAAATCAAAGTAAACAAAAAAAAAAAAATCAGAAAGCAAAAAATGCAAATCAGGGAGAGAGAAAAAGAGAGAGAGGAGAGAGAGTCATCTCTGATCCATCCACTTCCAATTAGCGGTGGCTTGCACCATCATCACTATCAAGTCCCCCACCGTCCGACGACTTTAGGAAAAGCAGCGGTGACACAAAACATCAACGGACGGTGGTGAACATTTAACTAAAACTTCACCAACAGGCCACTTTTTGATCACGATTTTAGCTGATTTTGAGCCCCGTTCACGACAATTCTAGTACCATTGAACTAATCTTCCTTCAAACTTTATTTTTTATACTAATTATGTCATCAATCCATCACCAGAAATGCAGATTGAAAAATGACTCACGAAAGGAGAGGGGTAAAGGAAATAGATAGAGAGAAGGATATTTGGGACAACAAAAAATATATATTTTTTTATTTTTAATTATTTTTTAAAATTTTTAAAGGAAAAGTGAAAAAAATTGAACGGAATGACCTAAAAGACAAACGAAATGTAAATGTAAGGATGTATTCGTTAATTTCTCAAAATAAAAAGATTTTAGTGTGAATTTGATTAAAATCAATTGACTAAATAGTAATTTACCTTATTATTATTATTATGAGAAATTATGTTATTATAACCAGGCTAATCTAATAGTTAGACATTGGCCAAAAAAAAAAAAAAATCTAATAGTTAGGCGTGTGATGAAATAAGCAATGATATCGATTCCACTATAAATCACATATTACGTTATTATTTAGTTGATTTTTAGTGTATAATTAACGTGCAAATTAAATTATACATCCAGACATAAGTAATTACATATATCACATATGCAATTCACCCATGAATAAAACTCTCTCCAATATTAAAAAAGAAAAAACATGCAGATTAAATCTACTTCTTAATACCAAAAATAAAATAATAATCATAAACCCAATTGAAACATGGTAATAAACTTCAACGCATGCATGGTTTCAACTTTATCATATATCTATATGCTTGAACTTGAATGTAATCAGTTGTTAGGTGTAATTGATAATGCATAATTAGTGTTTGTTAAAAGGTCTGCGAATATTGTGGCTCATTGTCTTGCAAGAGCCGCTTGTTTTATTTTTGGCCTTCAGCAGTGGACTTTGTCTCCGTTAGATTTTCTTTATGATGTATTAGTTGCTGATCTTGTTCATTAATGAATACATTACCATTTCAAAAAAAAAAAAAAAAAAAAAAAAATCAATACTTATCATCTAATTTAAATTTCTCCCCATTACTTAAAATATATATATATATTTCAAAATTATACTCTTAAATCTATTTTAAAAAAAAATCTATATATGAGTTAAGAAATTATTAACGTGAAAATTCCCCAATTATGATTAGTATTAAATTTTAATATTAACCTTAAAACAATTAATTAATTTTTTAAATAAAACTTAATTTTTTATTATTTTATCAAATCCAACCATTGACTTTCTCGATTTTTCCTTCAAAAGTTGTTAACTCTAAAAGCATCTCCAACCTACGCTATAATTGGAGTGGGTTGGCCAATATGGCGCTGGGAATTGCTCCAACCCAGCGCCATTTGCCACTGTAAATTGGTTGTTAACAACAGTACCACGCTAAATTTGGCATGGTACTGTTGCAACGCCATTTTATTTTTTATTTTTTTGTAAAATTTAATTAAATATTTAATTTTTGTAATATTATTAAATAATAAAATATATTTTTATTATATGAATATGTAAAAAAAAATAGATTTAAGCATAATTTGTGAAATAAAATAGTATGGAAGTAATAAAAAATAATATAAAATGAGAAATAAAAGGAAATATATATGAAATATTTTTTTTGGTGTTAAAAATGGAGTTGATGGTTGGAGATAAATTTACTGTAGTTACATCATTTTGATGTGAACGTTACTGCATTTTGTTGTTATGGATTGGAGATGGCCTAAGATTTTGGTTGCCACCGTGAGATCAGGTAATTTGCCAGCCGGAATTAGATCATAGACCATGAAGCTGAAAAGGCTTTTGCTACTTCTACCAATGACTTTTTGGAGGTACCCATTACATATTTAAGTTAATAAATTAAGCAATAACAGTTTTGACTATAGAATGATCAATCATGATTAAGAATGCCTAATTTTATTCTCATCACAAATCATTAAAATTTTGTAATCAATAATTCATATTTTTTTAATTTAGGATTAACTTTTTTTTTCACTATGCTATTAATGATAATATACATTTTTAGGTACTAAAAATATTATTAATTTGTCCAAACAAATATATAAAAAAAAATTATTAATTATAATTGTAAAAAAAGAAGCGTAACAAATCTAAAAAATTATAAAAATCTAGGTGAAAATTCACCAATTAAATCATAATAGATGCGGTAAAAGTCTATTCTTGAATTTATATCTTCAAGTCTCAAAAATTTCATGAATGAACACAAACAAATTCCGTAAAAATTATAAAAATTTTGGTGAAAATTCACCAATTAAGTCATGATAGAGGCAATAGAAGTCTATCCATGAATTTATATCTTCAAACCTTAAAATTTTCATGAATGAACACAAACAATTTACGTATAGTATGTATATATAGTTTAATTATTATTTGTATAGAATTTGTTCATAATTATTTTTATAATAGTTGTTTGAAATTCTAATATAATAAGTAGTTTAATTGTTATTTATATAAAATTTATTCTTGAGTTGATTGAATGCTTATATAATAAATAGTTTAATTTTGTGAAAATTAAAATTATTTATTTTAACAATTAATGGGAAAGAGAAAGCAAAAAATAATGATAATTTACAAAAATATAAAAAAATTAATCAAGAACTTCAAATTTATGTTTGAATTAAAAAAACTCGGAACACTAATTTTAAATAAAGAAATTAAATTCAAAAAGGAGTTTAAAATTAACTTGATAATATAAATAAAATAAATAGATTAATAGTTGTTATCTAACTTATATTATTAATGTCTTTTTTAAAAATATAAAATATAACAAGGATATTTTTATCCGTTATTCTATTTGTATATTTATATATTTTAGTAATAGGAATTAGGGATAAGTAAATACCTATTATTCAATTAAAAAAAATAATAGAATAAAAATAAATGTAATATGGGACAAAATATACCGAACTGAATTATGAAGTAAGTTGGGCCCGGTCCAATCTAATATATTTAAAAGCCCAATAAAGGTAAAAAGCAGGCCACCATGAAACGGATTTCGTTTCCATGTAGGAAGCTGAAATTATGCTAAATGTCATTTCAAATCTGAACCGATCAAGGAAATCCATATTCAATTCATGTAATGACTTATATCCTATAAATACCTCAAGAAATCAACCATTTCAGGAACATTCACATATACACAGGTAATACAATACGTTGTCCTTAATCTTCAAAATTGAGTTAGTCATCTAATTTGACCGTCGGAGTGGCTTTGCTAGGCACCCCGCCTAGCCCACTTAACTCTTGTTTCTTCTTACAGGTCACATCAGCTTACAATCAAGTTCAAGTAAGGTGGAACTATTTCACTTCGGTCGGATTAGCTTCATCAAATTGGCGCTGTGTTGCACCCTCACGATGCTGCCGCAGCATTGACACATGCTGAATTTCATACGCTACGCAGAGCCGGTGTGATGGTCCCGCTAGCCAATTAGCAGGCAGGGGTTAAGGAGGCAACGTCCCTTGCGGGGGAGCAGGGGGCAACGCCCTTGGAGCAAAAATTGGCTTTCAGTTATCATACTACAACGATAATTAATTTCGGATCCACCGCCACTGACCAGTAATTTTTCAGACTTCAGAAACTCCCGAAAACTAACCCGAAGCCCCCAAAAACTAACTCGAAAAAATCCAAAAATCGAACCGAAGGGCGAGCAGCCTGAAAATCGGGCCGTCCGCGAGGCTGGCCTGCGCGTGTCCGCAAGGCGCATCTGCGGACGTGCCGCTATGACTCGTGGAATCCGTGAGTCACCTCATGCGTCCGCACTAACGTGCCTGTTACGCGTCAATGCAAACAACGCGTCAGATCTAACGCATCTGACCGTCCGCCGGGAGGGCTGGCAACCTGCTGGCACGTCGGCCAGCTCCCCTGGCAGACGCCGCAAGCCTCACTCGTGGACGCGTGTGGGCGCCACGCGCGTTCGCGAGGCCTTCTGGTGGCCAGTCACCTTTTTGCCGTTTTACCCTTTTACCCTTCATTTTTTTCTGCTTTTGAAGCTCTTTTTGGTCTTTTTCACCTCCCATCTGCTCCTATAAATACCCCCTATTTTTTCTTTTAAATCACACCTTAGAACTTTTGTTAATGGTTATCCAATTGTTCTCTTCTCTCTCTCTCTCTCTAATTAGTTTTCTTACTCATTTTTGAGTAATTTCAATTAGTTAAATAATTAAAAATCAATTTTAATTAATTAATCTTTCAATTAGTTTTCACTCATTTTGAACTAGTTAATTAATTAAAAATTAATTTTAATTAAATAATTAATTTTTCAATTAGTCTTCACTCAATCTGATTAATTAATCATTTTAATTAATTAAAAATTGGGTAATTAAGCCACAAAATCATCAAATTAATTTCCTCCGAGATTAATTTAAATCCATCATCCAAAACCGATAAATAGAATTTCGGTCCGAAAAATCATTTCGACCACTCAAAATATCCCAAAGAGAAGGTACATCATCTTTTTTAACCAATCCCAAAATCACCCCAAATCAAATCAAATTAATCTAACCAATTCCTAAATCCCTCCACCTCATAGTGGAACGAACTACGTGGGTTTTGATCACTATTCAGTGGGGTACATAGGCACACTTGAAATCTAAATCCAAGTCTCAAATCCAAATCTCAATCAATCCCTCTCCCCTTTTATTTTCCATATAAATGTCAATTTATTACTTTTCTTGTAAAATTCAATTAAAGCAATTATTTAATTATTTTTGGAGTAAATTAGCGATTTTGTGATTTTCCTAGTACCCATAAGAGCTATAGGAAATACTCTCCTTTACTTGTGGATGTTTAAATATCTGCTCTTTATTTTCCCATATATCTCATAATTATGCGATGCTCATACATTATAAATTATCATTAATACTTGTCATTCATGAAATTAATTTTCAAAAGTCAAATTAAATTTAAGAGATAAATTGAGATAATTTTAACAAAAAATTTAGTCTCCGAGCTCAACCTGATTCCAGGACTAGTGACTTTATCATTGAGTAAATTAATCAAAAATTAATAAATTGGAGTCAAATTGGGTTTTTCCTTAATTTTTCTATTTAAATAAATTAGGGTGGCAACTCCCGAATCATTTTCAAAAATCAAAAATCAATTTTTCGATGCGATAGTCGCTTCCAATCGTGAGCACCGAAACCCATACCTTAACCTCCCTTAAAATCGCTTTAGCCTTTCCTTAAGGCTTCATTTTTTCTGAGCGAAGGGAGGGGCGTTCGGGCGAGACCTCACAGTTGGCGACTCTACTGGAGACTAGTTGCCACCATTTTTCAATAAAAGAAAAGCAAAAATAAGAGGATTGCTATTTAGTTTGAATTTTTTCAAAATAATCTCCATTTGACACTTGAATTTAATTTAACTTTTCATGCATCACTGTGCATAATAAAGGTTCATTGCCTAATCATAAATTTGGAAAAACTTTTGGATGGCGAGTAGCATTGGCTCGACAACTCTCTTTGAGTATATTGGGAGATAGCAAAAGCATTCCACCCAGCGACGAATCCCCGATCATTTCGGTGGTGTAACGAGCAATCTGTACTGTTGGACTCATGCGAGTTTCTTTGACTCATATGGGTTAGGTATATTGATGCTCTAGTGGGATGGGGACCCTTAAACCTAACCACCCTTCACCCTTATGCATGTAATTGCCTTTGTAATACCCTGATTTTTAGTTATTTTTAAAAATATTATTTTCACATGAAAATATAAATATTTAATTCGATTTACTGTAATTTTGTTTAATGGTAATTTGAATTACCATTATTATTGTAAAAAAATATAATACTTGATTATGGTAAATATGAAAAGTAATTTTATGAAATCATGATATTTTATAAGGTTATAAATTATAGTTTGATTTATTAATAATTAATTAAATTAATTAAGAAATTGATGATTTTAATATTGATATTGAAGTATTATAATGGGTATTATTATATTAGGTAAAATTAATTAGTTTTAGATTTTATTATTATTATTATTATTATATATA